>VYZR01023883.1:275-15413 GCA_013400675.1 Oxylabes madagascariensis
AAAAAAAAAAAAAAAAAAAAACAAAAAACAACAGTCTCAGTTTGAACTAGGAGTTTAACAGATGAATCATCAGGCAGATTTTTAATTTTCTCTTCAGGAAAAAAAAAATCAAAGTTAAACTGATTTTAGATCTACACAAGGCACTGTCCATGAGTTCTCACCACAGTCTTATTAGAGTCTTATCAAAATTTTCCCAGCTTATAGACTGCAAAAAGCATGTTTCAGCTTATTTTTTCTACATATGCAAAGGTAGTTACTATATGCAGCATCCAATGAGGGATCTCTAAATTTTCCCCCGTCCTAGTTTTGGTCAAGGACTGGCAAAGTCTGGAGCCATGTGGGCGTGTCTAGGCTGTTATTTTATACCATGCACATCATTGCTAGGGGGCAGAAGTAAAGGACTTACTTCCAAGAAGGGGGCGTGACTTCAGGGAAAGAAAAAGGTGGTGCACAGCGGGTCGGTAGCCCTTCTCTTCCTTTTTCAAGGGAATCGAGCAGCGAATGGAGCGGTGGGGTAACGCTGGTCCCGACCAGAGGGTTTGTCAGCCATTTTTTTTCATTGTCTCAGGCTTGGGGGAAAAACATGCATGCAGAAGGTCTGGGGGCAATTTTTTTCTTTGTCTTGGGGGCGTGCAGTGCCCGGTCAGCTCAGGCTTGGTGAGCATTTTTTGGATGTAAATCACCCTCTTTTTGTATACTTTTGTTATTAATATTGTTGCTGTCACTGTTCATTTTCTTATCTCATTGCTGTTTCCAGTAAATTGTCCTTATCTCAACTCAGAATTTCTGCCTTTTGTCTCTCACCCAAAGGGGTGGGAGGAGGGGAGCAGCTTCATGGGGCTTAGTTTCCAGCTGGGCTTAAACCACAACACCCCCTATCATTAATATCCAGAAAGCATATCTGGAGAAAAAGAGGAAGTAACATAATTGAATGGAAAATAACATACAAGACAGTGGAACAGTCTCTATCAAAACCTAAGAACTGAAAATAAAATTTCAAAAACAAAGTACTCATTACCTAATCCTCTCTGAGTGCCTGGTCAACACAGAGGAGAGATTGTTAGCTCAAACATGAGAGATAGTGCAACCCCTATCACAGATTTGTTTACATTCAAGAAGCTTGACAAATTACATTATTTTTAAAAAGATTGGAAAAAAAGGTCAGAACTATAAAACCAAGCACTTAAGTATTAAGAAATGTGAAAATTATGGTTACTTATGCCTACAATTCAGTCCCTTGTGCATTATAATAGTCATTCATTCAAGGATCATATATAGTTTTTGTTATTCACAGGATCCCTGCCTCATATATGGCACATGACATATATATCATTAAAGAAATCAGAGTTACACAAAAAAGGAGATGCTTTCTTTGGGACATTACATTTTTTTACTAAGGAAATTGAATAAAATGGTTAATAGATCAAATCAACTTTAAAAAGTTTCCTATCCAAGAGAACTTTTGCTGGAAACTGACAATTTGTAAAAAAAATAACTCTTCTTAAAAAAAAATTCTATCACAAGGAAAGAAATAAATAAAAATCTTACCTGTTCCATAATATACCCACAGCCTCTGGGTCATGCCTGGAGTGCATGATTAGAACATAAAAAGACAGATGGTGGAAGAAAAGCTCAACAACTTCTCTGACTGATACAGATCAGACATTTGAACCTGAACTTCCTATGTCCCAAAAGCGATGTTCTGGTTAGGAACATGCTTACTATACCTGTTAACAGTCTTGCTTTCCTAACAGAGCCATACAGCAGCTGGACAACAAACTGACATCAGAATGAAATGGCCTGACCACCAGGCTGCAGAGGTTTCCATTCAACCAGTTTACACCAACTACAACAATTATTTGTTTAAGAGGCAGAGTTCTTTTCCTAACAGCCAATAACCAATGCTTAGGATACTCTCTAGGGTTGCTAGTTCATGCTGGAAATTAATCGCTTTCAATATTGCAGACAATGTTTAATTACTTATGGGATTTGAGTCACTATCTAGTTCTTGTCTCTGTTCTTACTGATAAACTTACAAAGATTTTGGTTTCTTCACAATATGGAAGATGATTCTTTTTAATTTTTCAGGACAGAAAATCTATTCTTGTCGAGCTCTTGGCATGATCAAGACAGCTGAAACTGAATAGATGTTTTAAGGCCATTGGCAAAAACCCATTCTCTACTTCTTAGGAATCCACCATGAGAAACAATGAGCTTGATATGTTGAAATGCAGGGCATTCACAACCACAAAGTCAAAGAAAACAATGCTATGAACTTCCTAAGTGCTGTAAAGTAACTACAAATCTCAAGAATAAAGCATATCAAATTGAAAATTGCTTATAAATCTTGTGTTAACTTGCTATTTGACTCAGTTTCAGTCTTCCATCTGTAAAATGAAAATATTTAACAGATGTGCAAAAAAACCTCCAATGTTTCTAAAGTACAGATACATATTTTGAGATAATTCCTACAAATTCATAGATTGAAACACTTCAGCATTCATGAATTATTTGGATGGCATACAGCAGGTAAAGCAGTAGACTGCACAATTATGAAGAAAAACAAATATATCAAGTGGGTTATAACAGTATACCAGTCAGCTATGATTTCCCATGCACTGTATGAAGCATTGAATTGGGACCAGAAGGGTAAGGGGGAAATACAGTAATGTAGTTAAAAGCCTAGTGTACGGGGAAGGGAGCTGGATTAACTGTTTCTGCAGTTTTAGTCTGCTGTTTCCTTATCAGAGTCCCTGACTACAGCCCAGCATTTTTAACTGCTCCTGTAAAATGCATTGCCTGTCTACACATACACACGCCTTCAAGAAATAAAGTGCTTCAAATCAAGACAGAGAAATAATCTGAAAAAGGAAATATCTAACCATTTAAAGAATTTTGAGATCTCAAATTGGAAAACCACTTAGAATCGACTGATACACATACTAAAAGCAAAAACAGTTTTTCTATAATTTTTCCCAACTTAGAGAGTTTAATATGAAAAAAAGTTTTTCAATGTTTACTTTTTTAGTTATTTAGAGGTATAATTTTGCTTCTCTAACACTCTTCTGTTTCTCTGAAATCAAAATGTCAAAAAAATATTTTTAAAAAAGAAGTATAAAAACAGCTTCAAAAGAAAGTTTTAAAAAAGTAAAGAAAAAAATCTGTACACAGGAAACATTCAAACTGTACAAGGTAGTCAAAAGCACAAAATAAAAATAACAAGAAGAAAATATTTTCTTCTTTCAATTGAAATAATTGCTACAACTAACACCTTGAGAATAATTAATTTTGTATTTGCATAACATGAATAAAATAACTACATCCTCCTTAAGCAGTTAGCTTTTGTGATAAACAGTAGACCAATATAAACTCCTAACACTAGGGCAAAAGGAGTATGAAAGTGACGGCTCTTGCCTCCGATACACATACATTCTTTAAATGTGCTAAAAATATGATCTAAACAAAAAGTAAGTCATCTTATAAACATTTCCACATTAAGTATTTCTGCATGCTAAATATATTTTTATGACAAAAAAAATTACAACTGCATAAACTGTGATGGTGCAACTAATTCAGGATTAACCACGTCTCAGAACAAATAAAATAAAAAACTCATTACAAATAGGCATCATCTTAAGTTGCCCTCTATAAATACACCTATTTTTCATACCAGAAAAGTGCATGTTTTCTGATTTAAGAAAAAAAAGAGCACATCATAAACACAACCCAGGCAAGATAAACTTGACAGGAACTACATAACTACAGTAGCTTATTTCTTGCTCTTATATATATTTAAAGCAAACCTCCTTAAATAAGTCAGAAAAGTTCAAACAGTGGCTTAGCTAACCCATTTTTATTAAAATGAAGGGTGGACAAAAGAAACAAATGAGCTCACGTCCCTTCTTGATTATGAAAATACTCAAGAACTCCAACTACTTTCTTGCTTGTAAAGCAGTTACACTCGGCCTCTATGCATGCCGCGGACCAAAAGAAAACAGCAATGCGGCTACACACAGAGATAGAGGCAGTTAGAGACGACTAATGGCTCCCTCTGCAATTCACAAAGTTTAAAATTAAAAAGCTGCTTTTTCAAAGTGTAAATGGTTCCTCTCCACACACATAGGCCTGAGGCCCTGTTGCAAACAGTGTCTAACAGGACCAGGCAGCACAAAGACAGGAATGGGAGATCAGTGGGGGGAGGGGGGGAGGGATTGGGGCTCAGCAGGATCTTCAGGCTTTTTAAAATTCAAACTGCTCCCTGACCAATACAAATCACGGACACGCTACTGAGTAGTACACGGATTTACAGCATTAAAAACACACCTTCCACGTGACAGCTATATTGACTTCACCCTTTTAAACAAGTATCAGGGCACTCAAAGACAGGATAGCAGAGTTTATAAGACTCTAAACACAATAAACCAGAAATTCATTACCACTTATTACAAGATCTGTCTAAACAACTAAAAAAACTACTGAAAAATAGACAAATTCTGTAATGTTGATACTTGTTTGCCATTTACAAATTTCTTTTCCATATGAAACTTGGTATCCTAAAATTTCCCTCAATTATGTAATTTCTGTATATTTTTATTAGTTCACGGGGTGTTTATTTTAAATCTACCTCAACTTTTAATAATACTCTAAACTCTACCACACAGTAAGTCCAAGATTTACCTTACTCTAAATTAGCTACCATTTATAAATAAAGAGCTGATACTTAATCAGTCGTTATTTACAAAACACATTTGACCTGTTAAAATGACAACTAATTACATACTTTAACATCATGGACACAAACAGCCAATAACGACCTCAAGATCTCAAAGGAATATAGCCTGATAAGAAGTGATGACACTTTTTAAATGTTCCTCACTTTTCACTTAATTAAATTTACTATTGATTCCCAAATACTTAGGCTAAGATCTCATCTTCACCTTGACCCCTGAAACGTCATAGACATAGCACTCTACACATGACCCCTCTCCCATTTTCTGTTTGTTAAGAGTATAAAATAGTATTTCATCTGCATTTAATACATATTCCTTTGATGTATACAGCACATGCACACGGAGAATGTGTGGAGTACCTAACACAATATGCTTGTCTATCTGTATTTTCTAGGTCTGCGGACATCCGTGTTGTGTCAATCATGTCACAAGCGCTAGTTTTATGCTATAGTCAGTGATTAACACACTAATCAATTCCTATATTATGTAGAAATTAAACCTCTACATTATAAACCCATGTGCCTTCGAAGTTTTGAATGTTCAGAACAGAGTTGGTTAAAAAGAGAAGGTAATAACAAAGAGAGCCGGTATTTTTGTTCCTGGGTATTTACATTGTCTCTATTTCCCTACTCCTCCACTTACTTCGCCCCCGACTTCAGAAGTTGTAAATATGGCAAAGGATCAGTGCACATTTGCGGCTAATTGTATTGTTTCCTCCTCCTCCTGCTCCTTTCCAGATTGAGGCCTGTTACTGAGAAACCGCTTCGTCTTTCTAATCCCCGAACTGGAGTAAATGCGCTGGCCGACGGGCCTGCGCCCTCCGCCGGGCCTGGGCCTCCCAGTAGCCCGGAAAGAACTAATCTCCTCCCTCAGACCCGACCTAGCAGGAAGGGGGGCTGCTAAATAAACACCTCCGGTCACCACTTATTCCCCTCTATCCCGGATAGCAGGTAATCCCCTTTGCTCCCGGCAGTACTGGGCCGGGAGGCCCGGCCCACTGCTAGAGAGGGCAGAGAGAGGAAGGGGAGATGAAGGGGGATTACCTGAGCAAATCGGCGTCCGAATCCGACGAGAATCCGAGAGAGGGGGAGAGAAATCCGCCCCCCTCCCTCCTCAGAGGAGCCGCCGCCGCCGCTGGGCCGCCGCCGCCGCCGCGGAGCAGGAGGAGGAGGGGAGATAATATAACAACAATAATCCGGGCCGGGAGGGGGGCTGGCTCCTCTTCCGTCTCCTCCTCAGTGCAGCGAACATGTAGAGCCGGGGGGTGTGCGGCCGAGGCAAATCCCTTTCCCCCGAGCCTGCTTCACAACATCAACACGGGCCGGGCCGCGCCGCGCCGAACCGGTTCCGAGCCACATTCCAAGCCGCGGGGTAGGAGTGGGGGGAGGGGAGGGCAGGAGAGCTGCCAAGGGGCCGCTGCTCCCTCTGTACATGCGAGTGCAGGAGGATGGGGGAGGGAATGGCCTGAGCGGAGTAAGCCGTGAGCCGGTACCGGGGAGGGGGCGGGAAGTGGAAGAAGAAGAGGAGGAGAGGGGGAAAGAAAAGGAAAGGATCCTCTGTGTGTGTCTCTCGCTCCCTCAGAACAAAATGCCGACCGGAAGTGCAGCGGCAGGAATGACTCCCTCCACCGGCGCCAAACACCAACAACTTCCCCTTTCTTACTCACTCAACTAGCGTCGCTTCCGCCGCGTTACTGCGCTGCTCCTAGCCGCTCCCTTTCCTAATTCTGCTACAGCTGGAGTGGTTCCCTCCGCCTTGCCTCGCCTAGCAGCAGCGGGCACAACTGAGTCTCCACTGCGTGACTCTCTCCCCTTCCCCACCCCTTCAACTACTGCCTCAGTTTCTTTCTTCTCTCCCCTTCTGGTGAAGAAAACTGGAGTTTATGCTTAAGCTTGCGCTGAGAGGAAGGCAGCCAGTGATTTGTGATGAATTGACCGTTGAAAAAAACACGTTTTGGGTTTTTATTTTTGCCTTCCTTAAGGATGATAGGAAGGAGGACTGCAAAATAACACCTCCTAGGAGGCAGGCTTAAAAAGGCGTCTTAGAATGAACTCACAAAGGTGGCAGTCCCGTCCTCCTTTACCTCCCTGCCCCGCGGATGAGATGTGTCAGACCTGAGACGCTTCCTGGAGTTACTGTTACCGCTCGTGTTCGTCTATGTGGGTGTAAATAGGCCGCATCGCAGGAACTGAAACACCCGATGCTGAAAGCGTTGCCGGGATGAGGAATTTACAAGTGGACGTACCGAAGTGGAGTGGCTTTTAAAAACAACCTTTTTGGACGAGCACGGGGGGAAATGCTGATGTTTGGATGAAGGGCCCTTTGCTGGAGGCTGATGCTCTCTGCCATCACCAGACTTACTGGAAATATTTTAATTGTGGATTGTGAAGGAGTGTTTGGTGAAAGAGAATGTCCTAGTCTAAAAGTTTTTCTGGTTTTTCTCTGTACAGGTAAAACTGTGAACAATCACAGAACGGCTTAATAGCATTTCTATCTGATTAATTAACTATGTCTTTTCCTACTCGTTTTTCTCATCAGTACTTGGACAAAAATCCTTTGATTTTTAGAGGATGCCTTCCTTATCTGTGGACTTCAGGATTCAGCCATACAGTTGAACACAGCTAGCTTTAAATAACCCTGTGACATATAAACACACTCTTTCAGTGCTGGATGGATATTATTTACACAAAGGGATAATATCTTGCACCAATGCACTTAAATCTTTTCAAGTCTTAGGATTTCCTGAATAACACTGTCTTTAATACAGATTTAAAATGCTTCTCTCAAGCTTAAAGAGCTATTAAATCTATAATGTTGGATGAATCAAAGTTTGTTTTACAAGTGTATGTGGTTTTCTTTGAAAGTACAGAAATGAAGATGGTACTGGAGAATACAGTAATTCAGTACTGGAGATATTAATATCTAATGGGTACATAGTCATGTAAGTTTAATGAAGACAGAGTAAACTAGGCTCTGAAAGAAATGTATTATATACCTCTGTTCCAAGTTAATACAAAAGGTCCAAATCCTATAATTGTTTATTCATTCACAACTTCAAGCTATCAATTTGAAATAAAGATAATTAATGTAGTAAATGAAGTATGTTTCGAAGTCTTTGTGCTTAATTTAATATAGTGCTATTCTGTAAATCAAGGGGGAAAATATTTATAATTTTTTGGTAACAAACTGAAGTTTAATAAACTACCTTTTTAGGGTTCACATACCCATATGTATGTGGACATATATACCTATGAATTCAAAGGAAAATGGGATTCTAAAATGACAAAGTTGGCCTAGGGATGCTACTTAATCTGCTTCTAACTGATTGTTACCAATTCATGTTGATGGAGTCTATAGGTGATTTTAGTAACTTATTTATATAACAATTTTTTTTCTTAATTGATGATTTAGTGTGTAAATAAAATGTAAATACTGAATTTTTGCTCTTCAAATGCTAGGTGTCTTCTATATCAAATATGCTTTATTCAGTACAAACATCATGGTAAAACATAACACATTTGACTACTTTGTTTCTGTTGGAATTTTCCAATGAAAACCTCACTGGACCATTTTATGTTTTTAAAGTCTTGTTCAACTAAAAGACTTTGTAGAAATTACTATTTTGTCTGAGTATTATATTATTACCTGCACAAGAAAACAACTAATTTAAATCATTAGTTATTTTAGAAGTTGGTGTTGTAACACACATGAGCAAATTGGGATTTTTTTTTTATTAAGGGAAATTAAATACTTCATGTGTTTTACTCCATTAGGTATTACTGTAATCCACTTTTAAGAAGCAAAGTGCAAATTCTTCACACCTGACACCATGTTTTCTTAGAGGTTGCTTGTTTCATAAGGACTGGTATAATCTACAGGTACCTGTAATTTTGTTAATGGGATGCACACACACTGTTTTATTTGCTTGTTAGTAATTTATAGGTAGTATGTACTTCTGTGCAGAATTTTAAAATAAAAATGGTGTCAGTAAAATATTTTTTTTAATTAACATCATGATGGTATATTTTTTTCAAAATAATTGAAAGGAAATCAGCTTCTTATCTGAATGTAATATAGTAATGCAACATATAACTATCATCCTAAATTTAAGTATTCAAGTGATTGGGAATCTGGTGTTAAGGCTGAACTATAACAGTGAATAGAAAGAATGTAATGATGAATGCTGTATAACAAGATGAAAGTTATGTTCTCTGCATTGACTTTAGTTCAAAGAAACAAACAATAGCACCATTTAATTAATTCACTGGGGAATATTCATCATTAAAAGTAAGCAGCCTAAGTATCAGATGAAGCCTTCAGTGGTACAGGTAAAATAAAAAAAAAAAATATGAGGAAGCCTGAAGATTAAAGAGTAAAATATTTGTATAGGTACTTGCTCGAAGTTTACAACTTGATGGTGACTATACATTTTTTTTTTTTTTTTTCCTGGTAAGCAAGATGAAGGTTTGTGGAGTTTTTTCTTATTCTAATTATTTAGCATATTTGCCAACAAGAATATGGAATGAAATTATACTATTTAATTTTTTCTAAGTGATAAACTTGCATTATCTCTACTATGTTAAAAATGTGCTTCTGTTTGTATGAAAAAGGGATATGAATTCTATGGCAGATATATCTTTTAAAATGTATACTTGTAAAAAACAGTTCTCTGGAAGAAAAATGATAGAAGGCAAAGCTCTAGTATTTTCATTTGAATGTTACAGTCAGGTTTTGATTATGCAAGGCACTAGGCATTCTGAGTAAATTTAAAATATAGATAATTTGAAATATTTAATTTAGGCTATAAAATATATATAACAAATACATTATATAACAGGAAAGAAAATCAGTGATAGATTATGATTACTCTGCTGGACAAGTAGATTGTCCCAGTATTGTTATATTAGGGCTGTAAGAACAGACCTAATAACAATTGTTTTTGTAGGGAAGATAGATGATGAGTTATATGTTATCATTAAAACAAATTTGAAATCTGGCTAAAGATGCTCCTTAGGCTCTTTTCTGCAGGTTCACTATTGGCAAACTCCAGAAAGGAAGCAGATACTATTCCTACTATAACTCCCTGAAATTCCCACAATTATTTTTGTATTTAATCTGAGCCTCATATGACTTTATCCTCTCAAAAGTCTTGTTTTGGACAGGCACTGGGAAAGCAACTTTCTGTCATGTTTTTTAATTGAGATATAGAGCTGCATGTCAGTTATATAACAAATGCAGTGCAATTTCATACAAGAGCTGGGAGGACCGCTATGGATTAATTTAGAAGATTAATAGAAAAGCATTTGGGTATTTTTATTTTTCACTTTTTAAGGTGTAAAGGTAAATTGATACAGCTTCATAGGCCAGAAAGTTAATTTGGACATTCTTCTTCTGGCAAAGGACAGAAATTTAAAAATGGCCCAATGGACTGTTGTATTCAGCACAAGCTGATGAAAGCCACACTTCTATGGATTAAAGAAATCTGAAAACATCATCTCATACTTAAAATGCCTTGCCACTCCCTTTTTAATGGACTTGCCAGTAAAAGGAAGATTTAAGACTGAGAGAGAATTATCAAAATCATGTATGTTAAAAGAGCTTCTTGGGCTTAGGCCTTGTAAATTAGCTTCCTTAAAAAAAAAAACAGAACTTTTCCATTCTTCAGATACTTAAATATTAACCATCACAGCTAAAAGATTCAATGGCCACATATAAACAGTCCATGCCTAGGACTGTTCTCTGGCACTGTGGCTGATAGTCACACAATGTTTTATGCCTTTATTCTTAAAGCCTTTTATTCTTCAAAACAGGATAGTCACATGCATCTACTGCCTATTGGGAATGGTTCCTGACTCACACTCCCAAGCTGTGCCCAGAAATTGTTTGAGAAAATGCTAGCTGGCATGCTTTTAGCCTGTGTCAAGGTCTGTTTGAACATTTTAATACACAATTTTTAGACAAATTATTTCCATTTGTCTGTAAATGAAACCACCACAAAACATTTGCATTGAATTTTACAGATACACTTAATACAGTCTTCTTGGAGCAATCAGCCAAAAGGAAGGTAAGAGGAAACTGTGGTCCCCTACTGTTATAGTTGGACACCAGCCAAACGCCAGGCACCCACAAGAGTCGCTTCCTCACCCTCCCCTGCCACAGCTGAGCAGAGGAGGGGAAAAAAAAATAATGAAGGGTTCATGAGTTGAGATAAGGACCGGGAGGAAACACTCCAAGGGCAAAACAGGCTCAGCTTAAAGGTACAAAGTGAATTTATTACTAACAGAATCAGAGGAGGATAANTTGTGTCCCTGAATAAACAGTCTTCGGAAATCCAAACGAGAACCCGTCCCTTCGCCGTATCGTCAGTGCCATTACAGTCCTGCGCTCTGGGCTTAGAGACGTGGAGTCGCTCTTTAGGACCGTGTTACTGCGCACGCGCTGTAACACTACGCCATGGGGTCCCTTCCATGGGAGACAGTTCTCCGTGAACTCCAACGTGGGTCCACTCTCACGAGCAGCAGTTCTCCCAAAACTGCTGCAACATGAGTCTCTCCCACAGGCAAACAGTCCTCCCAAAACTGCTGCGGCATGGGTCACTCTTCCACGGGTGTCAGTCCTCCAAGGACAGGCTGCTCCAGCCTGGAAGCAAGGGGGCCCTCTCTCCACTGGATCTCCCACTGGATCACAGCCTCCTCCAGGCATCTGCCCGCTCTGGTGTGAACACCTCCCCCATGGGCTGCAAGTGGATCTCTGCATCCCCCGTGGACCCCCATGGGCTGCAGGGGGACAGCCTGATTCACCATGGTCATCACCACAGCCTGCAGAGGAACCTCGGCTCTGGCACCTGGAGCACCTCCTCCTCCTTCTCCACTGACCTTGGTGTCACCATGTTGTTTCCCTCACGTATTCTCACCTCCTCCTCTTCTCTGACTAGAAGAAAAACTGTGCCCACTTTGTTTTGATTTTCTTCTTAAAAATGTCATCACAGAGGGGTTACCAACTTCTCTCATTGGCCCAGTTTTGCTCAGCAGCATGTCCATCTTCAAAGCCACCAGGGATTGGCTCTGCCAGACATGATGGAAGCTTCCAGCAGCTTCTCACAGAAAGCCACCTCTGTGCCCCCCCCCACTACCAAAAACCAGGCCATGCAAAACCAGCACACCTACCTAGAGATAAATCATGCTCATATTTCAAATTAATTCTTTATTGAAACAATTAGTCACCTTTTTTTTTAATCCAGAAACCTGACAAAAGAAAGTTGATTGGAGTTTGGCTATCAAGTTAGATATTTTTCAGTGTGAAAACATTTTAGAAAGTCCTCTATAGTGGCTAAACCAGCCTTCTAACCTGCAGCAGATAGCCCTCTTTCTTTTAGACATCCTGTGGCCCTCATGAAAAGACAGTACAGTGAGAACAGAAAATACATGTGCAATAAAATGAAATAAACACAAGTAACTCCTTTAAATTATGGCTATTAACATAAATTTGTAATGAAATTTAATTTGTTGATTATCAAATAAAACTGGAAAAGGAATAAGGATAAATGCAAGATCAGTGGATGTTATCTAAATGCTGAGTACTCCTCTTATAACTTCTTTTAAAAATTTTCTATTTTCTACCTGGACACATATTTACAACTTGCTTCTCAGTATGGTCATAGGGACAAACATCAGTCTATCTACTTTGTCAGCACTTCAGAAGATGTGTGGATGCTCCATTAGTGAGCCAGAAACCAGTATTAACTTGTGATTTAATTTCTTACAGACTTGCAATAGCATGCATTCTGATGCACCAAGCCTTTTTTTTTTTTTTAACTTTTGATAGGGACAATAACTGGTCCATAAAATTGAGTTATTGACTCAGAGAAACTGCCCATGGTTTTACAGTGCAATTAAATACAGATAAATGTCTCTGCCTGGGTGATGCAACTCAGTTATAGTGCAAAAAAAGGGATTGATTCAGGAATACACCTTTTAGGAATGCTTAGCATGAAATTTTCAAATAGCCATATGTCAGGTGTGAGATTTGTTATGGTAGGTCAGGAAAATTCACCTCCCCTGCCTGAGTATGTAAGAGTCCTGAGCACATCCTATCTTGTAGTCATGGTAATCCAAGATAGTTTGCTTCCCAGCCCTCCACAATTGCATATATCCTTGTATGGGTGCCAACCTGGCAGCTAGCTGCGGATCTTGGAATTAGGACAACAGCACCTGCATTACATCAGAGTTCGCTAATGAGCAGAACAAGACATTGCATATATACGACATGTTAATCAGTGCAAGTTTTATTATCCACCCCTGTGGTGATTTCCTTTGAACTTCACTTCCTAGCAGGGCTCCACTGTGTCAGGTCCCCATTTGATTAGCATCAGTGTCTCAGGGCTCCCACCATGGTAATGCTGCACGTTCATTAAAGCAAATGATTTCAATTGCTGAATGTTGTGCCTCATTCCTGGGGAAACTGTGCCTGCTTTTTGCTCATAACACTATAACTTAAAAATCAAGTCAAAATGATCTATTAATGAAAATTAACCTTTTCTGTACTATGATGTATTTAAATTCTAAGTTTCGATGTTTAAATTTCTCTATTTGTCCTCCCACTGTTTTAAAATCCTACATGACTTCCCTCAGATTCCCTAAACATAATTAACCTTTGACGAAAAGAACAGCATAGAAAACCTTGGCCTAAGAGGTATATATTTTGAGAAATAATGGAATAAACCTGAGCAATTTTCTTAAAGGTTTTGGATAGGAAAGTGGAAATTGTTTACAAATCTTGACTATAATAAAAGAACACTAGTGTGCACAGCATTGTTAATTTATTTAAATATATAGATTAACTATTGAACATTTTGTAGGTTTGCCAACTTCCTTTACTGTATTCCCAGTAAATAGTTCAATACAGTACAAGTACTCATGAAAGATCATATAATGACTCTTTTAAAGAGGCTGTAATATGTATACCTGTGCTTTTGCTAGTATGTTTTCCATGGAGAGTTCAATGTAATAAGATGACCTGTTATCCATAATTTTGTTGTTAGAGAAAACATATTACAGCTAATTATCATAGACAATATTCTTTAAAATCACTATAAATAGTTAAACTTCCTGGAACAAGAACAGCCTTCATGAGAACATGGATACATGTCACCACCCAAAACAAAGGCACATGTATGTGGCACGTGTTTTATTGAATATTTTGAGGATAGGCATGTGTGAGAAAAAAAGAAATAACATGCCATAGAAACAGATGCAGAGAAGATACTGTCTTGATTTGAAAGACAGGTGCCTGCCAAGGAAGGCAGGAACTTCCCTTGGAATGGAAAATTACTCCCTTCTCTCCAAATTATTATAACTTTGAAATTACAGGGCTTTCAGGCAAAGATTGGGAAAAGAAATACAGTTCTTTACTAAGATATATATATATATATGCATAACAAGACAAACAACAACAGCAGCAACAACAAACAAAAAAGTCCTAAAATGAGCCTTCTCTCAGCCATCAAGCACTTTCCCTATTGGTGTAGTTATGGCCACAGCCAGCAGGGGCGCTGTTGGCTCCTGGCCAGGCAGGGCAGGTGCGATGATTCCCCCGTGGCTGCACAGGGAGCTGTGGTGTGAGCTCAGCCTCCTCTTCACGTGGTAATGGTAGCTCAGCTGGTGGGAAGAGATAGAAAAGGGGCTTCCTTTGCAAACTCACAAGAAGCACCCGGACTCAGTGCCCCTCAGGAAGCTGAATGGACTGTAGCAGGAACCTCAGAGCAGCAGGCTGGAACAGCAAAGGTGAGTACACCTGGGGCAGCAAACAAAGTGTAGCAAAAATTCCAAAGCTGTGGCAGAAGCTGCAGGAGTCTGAGCGGACATGGGGTGTCAGGAAAATTAATCCACAAACACCAGAGGTTTATGNGGGCTTCCTTTGCAAACTCACAAGAAGCACCCGGACTCAGTGCCCCTCAGGAAGCTGAATGGACTGTAGCAGGAACCTCAGAGCAGCAGGCTGGAACAGCAAAGGTGAGTACACCTGGGGCAGCAAACAAAGTGTAGCAAAAATTCCAAAGCTGTGGCAGAAGCTGCAGGAGTCTGAGCGGACATGGGGTGTCAGGAAAATTAATCCACAAACACCAGAGGTTTATGTCCAAAAAGGAGACAGAGGAGTCCTGTAACTTTATTCGAATAAAGGGAGAGGCCATGGGGCATTTCCCCTGTGGTCTCTCAAATTGTTAGAGGAGGCAGCCTCCTTTTTATCCTAATTTCCTGGCCACGTTTCCCTCTCTCTTCCCCCATTGGCTAAGGTACTTGAGAGGTACAGACTTCCCGAAACACCTAATACCTGAGACCCCCTTCTAATGTATACCCCCCCTCCCTTTTTCTTTTTCCCTATGTCTTTGTTCTTTTTCTCTAAATCCAGA
>VYZR01023897.1:0-12111 GCA_013400675.1 Oxylabes madagascariensis
CTGCTTGTTGGACACCTTTTTAAAATAAACAGCCATGGTATGTGATTGACTCAGATTTGAACTTTGCAGCTGTTCCTTTCTATCTGCATGGTATGCCAAAGCAAAACCTTGCAGCTCAACATCTTCAAAATCAAAAGCTTAATTCAAATATTATCATTTGGATCAGCTTCTCACTTTTTGTTTTTGGCCATGTAAGTAAAACGGAGGCAATTTTATTTCTTTATCTAGTTCAGAAAAATAGATGTTGTTTATATNTATATTTGTTTCTTTTACAGTGATATATTCTAGAAACAAATCCACCTGTAATTGGATGGCATAATCCATAGCATTTGCAAGATAGAATGGAATAAACATCATGTCCAGCTTCAAGAGACCAACAGTTGCTGTCAGAATTATTTTCTTTTGTTTTATACATTCATTTTTCACTTGGTGCACACAATATTTAGGCACATGAGAAGTAGTTTAATTTAAATTTTACGTCTACATTCCTTTGGTAGGGAGAGGCTGAAGTAAACAGGATAATTCAAAGGAAAGACAAGGAAATAAGGTTTTAATTAGGATACTTCAGCGAGTTTTGACTATTTTGAAAACTGTTTTCGTTTTCCGTTTCATATCTTACACTGTGCCAGCAGGAACAAGACATGATGCATCATAACTCTACATTCTTTCCATTACCAGTGAAATTCATCTGCTTAGTCTGATGTGTTTTCCACCACCTGACATAATAATGCACTCATTAATATGCCTTTGCAGGTTTATAATGGTTAAATATTCATGAGATATGCAAATATTTACTGTCTTTAATTCACAAGTGAAGACTAATCAAAACTGCTCTTTGTTCTTCAAGTAAAAAGCTGTGTTCTGGAATGTTGTCAAGGTTGGCAATAATCTGATGAAAATACTTAGGTGAATCCTTTGCTTATTCTCAGCTATTTCTCTGAAGATGTGCAACCACTTCAGCTTTAAAGCCCCTTCTCCATTTTATTATCTGACACTGAATATTTTTGATCACTTTGAAATGCATTGCATTTAGAAAACAACAAAGGCACAATTAAGTGTCCTTCCCCCTTCTTGGCCCAGGTGCTTCCTGTGGTGAGAATGCAAGTGCTTATCAGAAACCCGTGCCAGAAGAGCTCCCTGTGGTCTGCAGAGAGAGCCTACACCAAACCATTTGGGTCTTTCCTGAAGTACTAATCCTTGTCACTGTTTTCTTGTGGTTGAGCAGTGTGATGAATGTACCTCTTCTTACATTTGCAAGTCACCTCTACGTGTGTGGGGTAGAAATGCCGAGGTGCACCTTTCCATCTCCTGAGAAGTGCTGCTTGGTGTCTACTCTGCTGGTTTTTAGACTGCAGGGAAGCTGGCAGAAACCTGCCATCTCCTTCTCAACAGCAGTTCCTGTAAGAATGCTGGGAGGACTGAGTGGGAGGAGAAGTTTATTTACCAATATTTATCACTTACCCAGAAAGTGAACAGTGTCTAGTGCTCATACCCCATTGTCTTAAGTGCAGTCCTCTTCCTCAGTGGTTTGATGGTTGACTCACTCTGCCAGGCAGGGTGAGCTCACAGCTGAACAGTTTGCTTGTCCAATAACACCTAAGGATGGAAGCTTTTTAAAGTGGGAGCTCATGTCAACCTGGGTGGGGGTCAGCTTGACGTAATTGAGTCTTAGTGTGTGAGCCTTTTTCTATTTGTTTTAAATAGGGAGTCAACATCAACACAAATAGGAGCCACTTCCACGCTCATAGTTCAAAGCATATTCAGAGAGTTTATAACTGCTAATGAACAACATTCCAGAGAAAGCAGAACCCAGGCTTCTAAGATTTGCATGTTTTGGGTTATGAGGTGCTCAAGCTGGTGTATGGAAAACAAGATTTTGGAACTCCTCTANATGTTGTTTATATGTTGTTGTTTGTGTTGTTTGAACATAGACATATTGTATAGCAAAAGGCAACAGTTGAATAGTCCTAGCTAGAGATGTGAAAGTATGACTGGAGGCAGTGTATCTGGTTGTCAAAATTGCACATGAAGAGAAAGAAAGTTTTAGCAATGTTCTAAGCTGGCTTGATTTGTAAGATCAATACAACCAAAACAATTTTGCATTTGAGAACTCTTACTCTCTTTGGATGCTTTGAGGATCTGATGTTCTCCTTGACATCTTTTCACTGTGTCAGTCTTCACTTAATGCAGAGCATGACAGTGAACATGGTTCTGGTAGCCAAGGTAAATCAGGCTGAAGGTTTAGTTTTGACCCATCCGAGAGCTGTGCTATCCAGACAAGGAATGTGGGTTATATGGTGGGCAGAATGGCACTGCCAAGACCCTCATGCTGCTGTGGTGTGTGGTTTATGTGGGAACTTGCTTGTGCAGGGCTGTTTGCCAGCATGGATCGCCTCCGTCCACAGCAGAGGAAGATTGAATGCAGTAGTAAAAATAGGGTGAGGCCCAGATGACTAAGGGGTAAGGCTACTTCTTGTAATCTGCTTCTTCAGTGAGAATTACTTTGAATGAGTTAATTCCAAAAGGGTTAAAGAACCATTGTGTATTTTGAATTTGGGTTGTCAAAGCAAATATTTTGACAGTCGGTCAGAAGTGGATGCTGAGTGGCGTGCTGTGAAGAACATACGGTTCTGTCATGGAAAAAAACTTGTTGAGGGATGGGAAACTGAGAGGAAGAATAAACAGCTAGTTTTCAGCCTCTCAGGGGCCTGGTTTGAGTTTCTGCTGAGCAAAAATGGAGAAAAAAAAAAAAGCAGGGGGTGAGCAGAGTGAGGCTTCATGAAGCACAGTTATTTAGCACAGCCTGTAGCTGGAAAGGCCTCCATGTATAGCACAAATGTATTGTTGAAGCCACATGAGAGATGGTTAGGTTGTTTGGGAAAGCCAAAGTGGGGAGGAGGTTGTTGGAAGGAAAAGGGGGAAGAGGTTGTTGGGAGGAAAAGTTTAATGACATAAATGTGACTGAGCTGGAACTTGTCTTCAGTACTTCATCTGCAGTCTTTCCTTACTAAATCTCAGAAAAGCCTCCGCCCCTCCTCCTGTGCTCGCCATCCTACTTTACATGTTTTTGTCTGTCTGACAAAAAGGACTTCTAAGGGAGTGGTGCTCTACTTTCAGCATGTCACTAGTGCAAAAAAAAGCTTTTGCAGAAGTTCTCCCATGCATAAGGGTACATTGATATGTGTATTGGCTCTTGATATGTTTTGCACCAGAATAAAGTACTCATTACCTAGGAAAAGCCAAATTGTACAGGTTTTATTCAAAACCAAAGTATTTTCAATTGAGTTTTAGTTGTCAATGACATCTAATACCTCTCTTTCGGATGCTACAAAGTTTTCTTTAGTTGCACAACATGGAAGTGAACTCCTGAGATTCAACATGACCTCCAGGTCAGCTTTAGACAGGTTGTTCTGTTCATGCAGTGACTTTCCTGGAGATACTGTCTTAAAATTTTGATGCAATTTATTGCATTTATATTTCAGTTGGGAAAGAAACCCATGACTTGGTCTTTTCTTCTAGTACAGCATCCTGTGTTTATCAGTGACATATTTTTATGGCTGGCAGTGTTCATATAGAATTTCCACCTACTTAAGTAAATATGAACTTTGTTTCCGTCTGTGATCAATAAACAGTGTTTTATATCCAGTGGTACAGAGTCAACAGAAACAGCCATTATGGGTGTTCAGTTCTTATGTCCCTTCCACCTCACTGAAAATCCTGGAATTACAATGATAAGGAGTTCATATGGGTGCAATTCTTGCAGAGGAATACAGATTTTAGAGCTTTTTTGAGCCTCTTTTGAAAAAATAAAGGCATTTTCAATTAAATTTTCTTTATTCATGCAGATGACATCAGAAGAATATAGATTTGTAGGGGACATTTCCTACATTCTAATCATTATTTAAAGTGGAAATACTGAGCAAATTAACTTCTTTTGGCAGGCTGACACTTCAGCTCTCTGTCATTACAAAGGGTGTATTCAAGTCATTAGTATGTCAGGTTGCTTGAAAACTTAATGCTCTCTCCCCCCCAAAATGGAAAATTAGCAGAACTGTTTTCTCACTGTGTCCAAAAGCCTTTTTTTAAGGCAATGCCATGACACTGAACTACAGGAGACAAATTCTGTCATTGGCACATCAGCTTTAAGCCACTTACACGAAATTAATCTGCAGATCTAGATAATTCACTACGACGAGTATGGGGGGAGTACAAAATGCTGGATGAAATTTTCAATGTGTGAAATTGCATGTGTATGTTTCATTTCACATTCAGTGGGACTAATATTCAACCACCCAACTCAGAACTCCTAAGAAATTAGATACCAACCCCATGACGAACCTACAAAAAATACTGGGTATGCCTGTTTTTCTGGCATCTGTTGACTGCAGCAGCACAACAGTGAGGTCCAGATCTGGTTCTTTACTCTTGCCTCCAGTTCAATGTCAGTATTTGGGGTTTGGTGAGGAAAACTTGAAGGTGCTACGTTCTCATCATGGAGGGGGTAACACGAGGGCATTTCCTGCTCCCACCCTTTCTTTCAGGCAACCCTGTTTCAGTTCAAGAGAGGAGGCGTGTGGGATGACCTGTTTGTTATTTTGAGGTCGATATTTGGATAGGAGTTGGAAGTATAGTGATCTCTGCCTCTTGTGCTAAGATAAGTGTAACTCTGGGAATGTCATCAGCCGCTGTTGAAAGGCAGTATAATGGCTCGGGGAAAGCCCTGGGGAACATTTTGCTGCAGTTGTGGCACACACAGGGCTGTGGAAGAGGGGAGTTGAGGGGAGTTAGGAAGCTCCAGGCTGACTGGGAGCCCCTCTGACTGGGGATTTTGGCCCCTTGGCAGTGACTGGGGCACTTTTCCACGGATTCTCTTTACAATGGCATAAGTCAGCAGAGGCTGCCAGCAGTTCAAGATGAGGTGTGTGACATACCTGCAGGCAGGTTGTTTTCCTGAAACACTGGTGCAAACCTCAATCCCAAGCCCAGGGAGGCGCCACTCCTTGGAAAATCCAGGCTTCAAAGGAGTCACCACATCACAGGGTGAGCTGTCTGCAATTGTAATCTCGTTCACCTCTTCTTGAGGTGGGGCTGGCTCACTGCAGTCAGCAGAAACCCGGAAGGCTGGAGCAAGGTTCCTTCACTGCCCCTTGCACCCAGGTGTCCATGCCATGTGGAGCTGTGTTCCGCCTCTGTCCTGAAGGCCGGCTGTGCTGCCTCCCCAAAGTGAAGGCAAGGGCTGCACATCTGTGAAACCGCTTAAACATGTCCAAACATTTTGCTGGGTGACTGCCAGCACCCTTGGTAATTTGGACCAGAAGAAGATGATGGGGGTGTGGTGGTAGGAGTGGGTGGGACCGCTGGGTGTTATGGAGACCTTTGCTTGCAAAGTGTTTGACAAACACCCACCATGGGAGAGGGCACAGCAGATATTGTAAGTATTGGCAGCAGTGGCGGGGAGATTCATTACTCCACTGCAACAAATCAGGGAGGTTTCCAGCAGGCTCTGTTTGACCAGCCCTTGTTAGAGCTTTGTATGTTGATGTGAATCTGTGCCAGGTCTTGGTTTGTTGTGGGGGTGGAAATCACGTTTTTTCTCATTGCTGATTTTTTTTCTTGTAGGTGTGTGATGTCAAACAGTGGGCAGTCCTTGTAGCCTCCCCCACCAGCCTTCAGTGTCATGTGCCAGTATGAATATTGAGAAAGAAAAGCATACTTCAGAGCTCAGCATCCCAGAAAGAAAAAAGGAGGAAATAAACAGAGAGAACAAATGATTGCAGTGCTTGCAAAACTTGAGGCTGTTCACTTCTTCTCCTGAGAAGCTTCATCTTGGCCTTTGTGAGAGAGTTGATAAAGTAGGCAGAGCAGCCACAGCGACTTTCTTAGGGTCCTTTTTTCCTTTTTTTTTTTTTTTTTAATTTAATATTTCCTCCCTGGTGCCCGGATTTTACGCACGCTGCACTGACCCACAAGCCCTGGACCACCAATATGTGTCATGTCATCGTGACGTGCCGGTCGATGCTGTGGACCCTGCTGAGCATCGTGGTGGCTTTTGCGGAGCTGATCGCCTTCATGAGCGCGGACTGGCTGATCGGCAGGGCCAAGCCCTCGGGCCCCGAGGAGGGGGACAGCAGCAGCAGGGCCGGGGGGCCGCAGGAGCCCTTCCGCCCCACGCTGGGCATCTACGGCCGCTGCACCAGGATCTCGCACATGCAGTTCTCCCGGCGGGACACGCTCTGCGGCCCCTACGCCGAGACCTTCGGCGAGATCGCCAGTGGGTTCTGGCAGGCCACCGCTATCTTCCTGGCCATGGGGATCATGATCCTCTGCACCGTGGCGTTCGTGTCTGTCTTCACTATGTGCGTGCAGAGTATCATGAAGAAAAGCATTTTTAATGTCTGTGGGCTGCTACAAGGGATTGCAGGTAGGTGCACTTTGAGAGCAACTAAACTTTTAAACTTTTAAATTTAATTCAGATGAAAGAACATAGCAATTCTGGCCTGCCTGCAGACAGGCTGCATTAGGCAGAGCCAGTGCGATTCTATATGCTGGTGTTTATTCAAACATAACTGAAATTTATAGCTACACAGCATGTAATACATTGACATTGGCAGCAGAATTGCAGCCTGATGTGTGCCAAAATGAACTGACCAGTGTTGCTTTTGTTTGCTGTTCATTTTTTTTTCTCTCTGTTTGAATTTCTTTCAGTTACAAAAACTTCTCTCCTTTGCTACCAGCAGAGAACAAAGTTAATACTCATGTTAAGGCAGTCTATCTCCTTCTCGCTACTTTAGTAATTTTTCCATGGACTGAAGGCAGTTCCCTCAGTGTCTCAAAGGCTTCGTGACTGTGGTGAGAGTAAATACCACCCTAGAGCTAAGAACTGGTTGTAGTCACATACCCCGTTCCTCCAGCATTTCATGCTAAGCAGCTTCCTTCAAAGCTGTGAGCTTGACAAGTGATACCTTGAGATAAACCTTTCCTTTAGCCAGCTTATTGTTCAGCTGCAGTTACACAGCCCTGTGAGCTTGTCTTTTCACTGTTCAAGGATCAGCTGTGCTTTGCCTGAAAAGATGGATTTGTTCTAGAGATTTGTTTCTGCTTAAACCCATAGATTTTACAGAGATTAAATGACTGTTAGTAAACCACCCCTGGACAGCCTTAGTTAGAGAGGTATTCATTTTGCTGTACTTGCCACTGAGCCGTGGGGAAAACACAGTGTCTCGTACACAGGTTTTCATCTTTTGGGCTCTGTGTGTGTGTGGTCAACTGGAGGAGGAGAGTGGTCTTCTGCCCTACCTCTGGCAGCCCTCAGAGGCCTGTGTGGAGAGAGGCAATGAGCAGGGCCACCTCCTCTTTCTCTCTCAGTGGGGCTCTTAAGCAGATGTTTTCAATTCACAGAATTATTTAATCACAACAAAAATTAGGTTTTAACTTGTTTTGCTCGAAATGTGAATCCAGCTTTCCCCTTCTCACCTCCACTGAGGTGGCCAAACGTGTCTGTGGTACCTAAACAGATGTAATGATAGATACTCAGATGTTTATCTGAAGCTGGATGGTTTCATTTGCTTAGTTGAGACCTAACGTAATCTTATTCTAAACACACAAGGGGAAGTAGGTGAAAACTGTCTTAACTGCCTGCTGCAACCCTCCAGAGCCAGTGTTACATGCCAGGGACTGTCTGGCTCCTGAAGCACTACCACGGTGGCTCTCACCATTGGCTACTTCATTCATCCTCAGTATAGAGGCATAAAGCTTATTTCATGTCACCCATGATGAAAGGTTTGTGCTTCTGGAGCAGAATTGTACCCCTAGATTGGCTAAAGATGCTTCTGTTCTTCTGATGACATACAATTAGCATATCAGGTCCTTCAGATGAACATGACAGGTTTTGCTGTAGTCACTCCTGGTGTACAGAATTTGCCAGAAGCAGTGTGACAAGGGAGCAGCTTGGCAGTGCAAATTAAGCCAGGGTAAGTTGTTAGTTTCTTGCTTTCTTATTCTATACTTTGGAAATAATCCATGACTATTTTTCCAGGAGATGCAATTACTTGGTTTCTTCTGGAGGGGTATTTGTATGGGAAAGGTTGCTTAGCAGCATAAATTGAACTTTGGCATGTCAGATTTGGGTCTTTTGAAAAGATAACTTAACTTACAACTCTGATACCATCTCAAAATACCCTATTCTATCACCTAAGATTAGCAGGTAGAAGGTACTTGTATCTTAGAATTGCATTCTTGAGGCCATCCATTTGTGAGAAAATGCATGCTAAGACAGTTATACATTTTATTATCTATCCAGATGTACATAATGGGACTGGAAGCCTAAGACATTGAACAGTATAGTTGACAAAGCATTTCTTACGTGTTAAGGCATAGATCAGTCCTTCTTGACCTGTCTGAGCTCAGAAGTACCGCCCTTCTTACAATTCAGATAAATGACATGGCATGAAACTGGGTAAGAAAGGTCACCTTACTGAAACGTTGCTGTGAGAAGTAGGCCTGCCAGTACTTACAGCAGGCATTTTGTGCTCACATCTCCTTTTCTCAAGATTTGTTTTATTGGGACTACTGCTACTTGTACTACTGTGCCAGTAGCATTACAGTATCTGCTTACTTAGTTGCAATTATTTTCCTTATGACTGATAATGGCTGCTAATTTAAACTTTCTCAGTTCCTGAGTTTTGAAAAATGCTTAAGCAAGTTGCTCAAGAGGGACAGTTGTCAGCATGGCTAATTCAGACAGGGATTGTGATAGATAAACTAATGCCTTGACCAGAGAACAAGATATAACCCTGCCTTAATCATTTTAAGCATAATATCATTCTTTCTAATGTGAACAATCATGTTTTTAATAAGCATACGAGAAGGATTCACAAAATAATTTTGTTAATCAGCCTGATTGTATATCAGTAAAATATTTGCAAGTATGTCAAACATCTCCTTTTCAAACATGAGATGCACACATGATAGAATCATCTGCAGGAACTCAGGATCTTGCAGACTTAATCTCATTTAAAATCTCTATATCTTTGCAGTAGAGATTTAATATAATTAAAAGCATACAACAACCTAATTTATTCCTGGAATTCATCATGACAAAACAATAGCAGACACCGGATATATCTTTCCAGTCTAGCAAGATTGGTTGTGGATGATGCCTACGGTGAAATTACACAACAGAAAGCAACAACTCTTCTGTTATGGCCCTTGGACAAATGTGCAAACTGTCCTTTAGATCAACAGGAGGAAGCCATACACATATCTGGACCGTAGGGATTTTTTTATTATTATTTTTGTGGCAGAAAATGAGAAATACAAGGCCATAAAAGAAGAAAATATGGCTCTTGTTTAAACTCCTGTAGTTCCTTTGTTATAGAGCAAGAACTTCTACCACTTTACTTTCAGACTGCAGTGCCTTTCATTCTGCAGCTGTAGAAACAGTAATCAATAGCCCTGGTATTGCAGGTGTTTGAGGATTGTTTCATCTGGATAAGCACCTTTTCTCTGCCTTAGAGAATGCAGAGATTGGAGACAGGTAATTGAATAAGTAATTACTATCCAGCAGCAAGAAGACCAGAGAGGCTTTCATTTGTATGTCTTTTTAGGGAAAGTATTCTACTTTTAGTCTGTGAATCACTTGAAATGCAGAGGCTGGAGGAGGAAGGATATTATTACATGCTAACTGACAAAGAATCAATTCAAAGTAAACTTTCATAGTAATCATGTAGCTATAGGAAGTAGACAATTGGTGATTCCCCTACTGACACACCTTGGTGTGTCTATAGTGTAGTTGCATTACTATTTACAAGTCTTATTTAGGCTCATGTACTTCACTTGGTTGCTAAGTAATACAATATAAACATAACCCAGCCTCAAAGGAGGGTGGGGGGAGCCTAGGACAGAGCCTAAACCAAGTTTGGCTTTCATCTCTGATAGTTTCCTTAATGAAGTTCATAGTGAACAACTTGGCTTCTTTTTTTGGCCTCTGCCATGGCTGGGCAGACACAACCCCTTCCCCACAGCCAGTGTCTGCTTGACTTGCAGCTGAGCCATAATGCACCAGCAGCACCCTGACTGCACACCACGGGGGAGGAAGCTACATTAGCTGCACCAATATTATATCAACCACAGAAACTGAGCAAGCCCCTGTGGTTTTTTGTGGGGATCTCAACATCATGTGCCTGCAAAGGCTTTGAGGAGAGCAGTGGGGAAACGAAACTGACATGTCAGGAAGGCTAATGGGTTTGGGAGTTCAGTTTCTTTTACCGCTGTTTCGCTGTGCTGGAGCAGGGCTGCCTTGCCAGAAACATTTACCAAAAGAGGATAAAAATAGTTCCTCTTCTCTAAAATCTTTCCAGGGTGCTGATGGCTTCATCTGGGAGGCCTCTCGTGGGTCACCCCCTTCTCATCTCTTCCTCTGTTCACAGTCCACTGTCTCATATCTCTAATGGGGCTTGACAGAAGCAAGCGGAAAAAAAAGCATGTGAAAATTGAGTTGCAACAGCTAGTCAGAAGACTAGCTGTGTCCCAGGTGCACACCAAGGAGTGTCTCTGGTTTATTCAGGTGAATGCATGGCTGCATTTTGCTGTCGTGTGGCTTAGCTGGCTGTGCCACTGGCACTTGCATCTTTAACAGGTGGATGTCCAGTCTACCGAAGCAGAGGTTTGTGTTTTCAAAGGCTGCTGCAGGCCAGAGAGCATTAAGTTCCCTGGGATGCTTAGTCGAAGTCTGTCTGCTTGGGCCCAGATGCTGCAGCTTTGGGCCTCTCTCTGTCACCCCAGCAGTTTCTCCTTCAGCATTGCTGGGGAATGACTCAGCTTCTTTTCCAAGGTCTGAGAGGTTTGTTTTGTTTTGTTTTTTTTTTCTCCTGACAGTTCCACTGCTCACTCCCAAGCAATGATAGCTCTTCTAGAGTACTTTTTCTTCTCAGGTGTCTCAAGAGCTCTTCTGTATCCTTTCTTCTGACATTTTCATGATTTCTCTCTATGACTGTCCATGTCTTCTCCTTTTCCCTTCTTGGTATCTTGGAGGGTTCCTCCATCAGGAGCTGCTGCAATACCTTGGCAATAGTTCAGCTCCAGGAGTACAACTTTACCCTCAAAGGCAAGGAAACTTCTCTGCAGCCTTCTAAAATGAAGAAATGAAATTCAGTTTCCAACCAGCTATGTGTGTAACACAGAGCCTGTCTTTGCTGCGGAAAGAGTTTGTTTTACATCTCTTGAGCTGAGAAATTGTTCAGCCTGTTATACTCACTTGGCATCGTTTTCATTTTGGGAGGCTGGGTGATCAGGAAGATGGCCTGAGCATAGTGTGATAGGAACCATCTGAAGGGGATGAAGGCCTGGAGCTGCTTGTGGGGGTGGGTGAAGTAGGATCCAGCCACACAGTGTGGGCTCATGGTGTGTGCAGCCATGCGACTGCAGACTTCTGGCTGCTGGAAGTTAAGGAGGCCGGTGGGAGTTGCGGAGGAGGAAGCTGGGGAGGAAGTGGGAGGTCAGCCAGGCCTTTCATCATAGAGGGGAGAAAAAGCAGGAGACAGGAGCTGTGGTAGAAGGGGCATGAGGCTTCTAGAGCTCTTCCATATTCAGAACATGACAGTAAAGTTTACGGTAGTTGCAGCGTGGTTTAGGATATTTGTTTATAGGTGGCATCACGCTGTAGACAGGCATTATTTTGTCTGAGAAAGAGACAAACTGGTGAATAAGGAAGAAAGCACCTTGTGAGGTGAGTTACCTGCAGGCAACAGAAGCTGTTGCACAGCCGGGGAGCCCAAGCAGTAGGAGAGCAGAGCAAGAGTGGTTTTGCCCTTGAAGGCAAGGAAGCTTCTTGTTTGTCTTTCTAAAACGCAGAGCATGCATTTTTCAAAAAGCATATTTCCTCTTTGGATTCAGCTCAGAGTTTTTCTTTTCTGATGCCAGAATTCTGAATTCTTGGGGTGGGAAGAAAGAAAAAAGGGAGGGGAGAGGGATTTCTGATGGAAAGCCTGACAGTCTGAACTGCTTTTGCTGTCTGCGGTATAGTGCTTCCTGTAACCTATATGGCCCAGTGCCAGCAGGATATCTAATACACACTTGGCTGCTGAAAGTTCAAGCAAAGGGGACTGCTGTGTT
>VYZR01023897.1:18531-29127 GCA_013400675.1 Oxylabes madagascariensis
CTATGAATAGGGGAGACAATCACCTGGGCAAAACAACTGGTCTGAGCTTTTCACTTCCAGCCTGAGGCACACCAGAGTGTTTGGGCTGTTTAGCAAGACAGGGAGTTGAGGCTTTTGGCCCTGCCATCAGTAGGAAAATGCTTTCTTTGCTTTCCTTCTGAAGTAGTCAGCTGCCTGTTTGGAGTATCCCAGGGTTACATATGCACTGGCTGTGGGTACTTGGATTTGTTTGTTTGAGGCTGACTCCAGAATCGCTCTGTTATGAGGGCAGCCTAGTGAACTGGCAGTGTTATTTTTTTGCTATGTCCTAATGTGGCCAAAAAAGCAGAAGCGTGAGGGTTGCTGGTGGTTTTTTTTGTTTGGTTTGGTTTATTGTTTTGGGGGTTTTTTGGTTGGTTGGTTGGTTTTCGTTTGGTTGTTGTTTTGGTTTTTGGATTTTTTTTTTTCCAGGCAAGAAAATCAATGTAGCCAACATCCAGAGGAAAAAAGGCAAAAATGTTTATGGTGAATGGCTAAATAAAGCTGAATGAGGGCTAGCTAAATACAAAATCAAAAGTGGATGCTAGTATTCCTACATTTTTGAGAAGTACAAGCATAAGCAGTAGGTGGAGATACTTGAAAATTTTGCATGCTCTGTGTTTGTAGCAATACTGTGTGAGAGCCAAGGATGTAGGAGGAGTACAGAGATTAAAATAAGGAATAAGGCCATTATCATAAAAAATAAGCCTTTCACAACATAAATCGCTGGATAGCTTCAAATTCAGTTAAAAGACGGCATGGCATATACCAAGGAACAATCAGTAAAGGAAGGTTGGATGGTTGAGGTGGCAATTTTCTCCTTATCCTGGTAAATCACAAGTTTTAGTGACCATAATAACCATTACTAGATGTGCTACATTTGGTGTTCAACTGACTGACAAACTTCTTTTTCTTTTTATTTTTAGGGCTCTTCCTTATCTTAGGCTTGATACTTTACCCTGCAGGTTGGGGATGCCAGAAGGCGATAAGCTATTGTGGACCTTATGCTTCTGCTTACAAACTAGGAGACTGCTCCTTGGGCTGGGCTTTCTACACAGCTATTGGCGGCACTGTTCTNGAAATCCCTCCACAGAGAACGGATATCACTCGCTAATGGATTTTGCCGCACCAAAGAGTAATGACATTTAGGTCATTCATGCCCATGGTGTTGTGTCATCATTAGAAAAACGCTGGAGGAAGGACTTTCTTTTGTGAAATGTCTGGCATTCACAGACATTAATTTTAGACAGTTGGATGATGGTTTTTGCATTTTGTGTAAATTAACTGCTTACTGGCTAGGACCCACCTTTTCATTGTTGGTCAGGAAAATTTCATGCATCTGGCTGAATTTCTTTGAACAAACAAGGAATCCTAGCATACTGCAGAGAAGCCTAAATGCTAGCCTAACCGAATGGAAGAAGATGTAAACAAGTCTATAAACCCGTTCTTTATAATCTCTTGGTTACAGGAAAGAAAAAAAAAGGCTGGTTTTAGTGAACAACTTTTAGCCTACTTCTAGAAGGTGACAACACTTTTAGCAGCTGTTTTCATCAGGATACCAGGTTAAATAAAGGGCTTTAAAGTGCAGGAAAGGTTAATCAGAAATATTTATGGGATTTGGAAGGCTATATTCATTTTCTGGATAAACTGGTTGTATTTAAACAAAAATTATTTTTCACAATTTTCCTGTTCTTTTAAGTAAATTCTTAGTAAACAGAAAGCAAATTCTGATACTGTGAGCTGCTCTTACGTTTAGCTCCTTCCTACATTCCTTGTAGTAGGCAGGTATGTGTTTAATTCATTGTTATTTTTTTTAGTGCCCATAAAACANTTTTGGGGGTTTTTTGGTTGGTTGGTTGGTTTTCGTTTGGTTGTTGTTTTGGTTTTTGGATTTTTTTTTTTCCAGGCAAGAAAATCAATGTAGCCAACATCCAGAGGAAAAAAGGCAAAAATGTTTATGGTGAATGGCTAAATAAAGCTGAATGAGGGCTAGCTAAATACAAAATCAAAAGTGGATGCTAGTATTCCTACATTTTTGAGAAGTACAAGCATAAGCAGTAGGTGGAGATACTTGAAAATTTTGCATGCTCTGTGTTTGTAGCAATACTGTGTGAGAGCCAAGGATGTAGGAGGAGTACAGAGATTAAAATAAGGAATAAGGCCATTATCATAAAAAATAAGCCTTTCACAACATAAATCGCTGGATAGCTTCAAATTCAGTTAAAAGACGGCATGGCATATACCAAGGAACAATCAGTAAAGGAAGGTTGGATGGTTGAGGTGGCAATTTTCTCCTTATCCTGGTAAATCACAAGTTTTAGTGACCATAATAACCATTACTAGATGTGCTACATTTGGTGTTCAACTGACTGACAAACTTCTTTTTCTTTTTATTTTTAGGGCTCTTCCTTATCTTAGGCTTGATACTTTACCCTGCAGGTTGGGGATGCCAGAAGGCGATAAGCTATTGTGGACCTTATGCTTCTGCTTACAAACTAGGAGACTGCTCCTTGGGCTGGGCTTTCTACACAGCTATTGGCGGCACTGTTCTGACGTTCATCTGTGCAGTCTTCTCGGCACAAGCTGAAATAGCCACATCCAGTGACAAAGTGCAAGAAGAAATAGAAGAAGGAAAAAACCTTATCTGCCTCCTTTAACTCCAGTAGGGGAGAACATCAGCACCTGGATCTTTATCTGCTTTCCATTGACTGGACAAGCAGATCCATTTACCTGTTTTTACCATTTGTGTGATTGAGCCCCATGCATTCCAGCCCTGAACTACTGAAAGGGTCTTTCTTCTTTGCTGGGCAATGAGGATCAGAGAAAGGATCCCAAGAAAGCAGAATGTAAATACTTGGGGATATTTTTAGTTTCATTCTGTGATCAAGACACAGTGGAATATATTAATCCGACTGGGGATGCGAGTAATCACATGTATATAGCAGGAATGTTGTTAAAACTGACAAATTCTGATTGATCAGATTGCCTAACCCACCTTGGTCACTTTGAAGAATTTGGGTTTAAAATAATAAAAGCCAGCACATTTTACTTCTCTTAAGCAAAAGAGAAGCCTACTTTAATGAGGCTTTGTTTCCAAGGGCTCCCCTCACTGGTGAATATTTCTTCGCCATCACCTGGTTTGATACCATTTTCATGGAGGTGCTTTTCGGTACTGAACTTCCTAGAAAGTACAGTGCCTTCTCGGATATTAACTCTGTGTTGGAGAGAGCAAAGCTGACGTTTACACCAATCTTTAGGCATTTAGAAAGTCAAGTCCCTGCCAGGTTTCTCTCTCATAAAACTTAAGAGTGCAAGGTGTGTGCAACTTGTTACTTAGCAGGTAAATACTGTTTCCACTGACTAGACAGAGAAGCTGTTGTTAGACTGGCTCTCACCTGATTCAGATAAAACCGAAATATTTCTACAGCTTTTATTAAAACTTCTGATATCCCAAGCAGACAACAGCTCCCCACAGCACCAGCCTTACCAGGGCTGCAGCCTCTCCTACAACTGTAGGTTTCAACATTGCACTTCAGCAGTGTTACTTTTTCCTCTCGTCAGTGAAACGTCATTCCCAGTCCACAGATCAGTCTGTCTGATGACCCAGACGCACATGAGTCGTTAGGAAACTTAAATTTTTCAGGAAGCCTTACTGAATTCTATGTGGCTGGGAAGATTTTTTTTCCTTTTTTTTTTTTTTCGTGTGTGTGTAGTAGTAGACCTTTTTCCAACTAAATCAGCAGAAATTAAACAGACCTTGCCACAAATGCCATTTTTTTTTCCTCAAAGCCAGCTGGTTGTGTTATTTGTGGTGTTGCTTCACTTACCAGAACTACTTCTGATACCAAACAAAGGAATGATGAAACTGTGCCATAGGAGCATTGGGGATAATTCATCCGAGAAGTAGTTCTAATGAAATATGAGGTGAAGTTTAGATTCCTTTTCTTATTTCTTGGTAGTTTAACATCATCCAATGACAGTGTTGCTTCACTATTACACAGGGCAGAGATTCTTGTTTGTGCCTGGTCAGTGCCTTAAAATGTGCCATTAGTTATTAAGAAATCGTAGTTACTGTCCAGGTAGGTAGGAGCTTTCCGGGCACTGCTGAGGTGCTTCACAAGACAAGAAGTGCCCAGCAGTCCTGACGGCGGGCCTGGGGCAGCCCGGAGGGCAGGTGAAAGTCATGGAGCTAGGATCTCCATCCAATGCCTGCTGCCCACCACAGACACGGAGCAGCTCCCAGCCTGCGCCCCTCTGCCCGTGCCACCTGCAGCCTGCCTGCTGGACAGCATAAGGACAGCATAAGGACAGCAGAGGTCACAGATACACAGGTGACCTCTGAGGCGCAGTGCAACAAGGTCAACTTCTGCCTGTACTTAAAAAGGGATGGTTTTAACCTGGCCTCTTCTTGCATTCATCTGCTCCTGCAACCCACATCCACCACCTTCTGCTTTAGAACAGGTAACTCACTGTTCTTTTAAATATTGAATTTAAATCGCCTCCAAAAGTTATGGTCTGGGACCAACTGCCTGCACAAATCAAGATTTTAATAAAGCAAAATTAACAGCACAGAGTGGTACCTGAGGGTGAAAATCACAGCCCACACACCCTGTCCATACCTGTTTCTCGTTGGCTTTGCCCCAGGCACACCCCCCACACCTGAAGGACGTGCACTGGGCTTGTACCTTGGGTACAGCAAGGCTTCCTCCAGGCACCCCTCCCGAGCCCTGCTGGAGCATACACTGAACCTGGGCCACCAGCTCAGCCCTGCCCTGCACTCGGGGCCCTGCAGTTGGGAAAGAGGGGCAAGCAGTTGTGTGAGTACCGTATCAACCAGCTAAAAGTGAACTGCTAAGTAGATGTACAGTTTTAGCTTCCTTAGGTGGGTAGCAATCCAAAGTCCAGGTCACCACTGCCAACAAGTCTTGACACAGTATTAGGGTGAAAAATGCTGCTTTGGCTTAAGCACTTGATTAGTCAGAATCAGGTCAGTTCTTACAAAGGTCGAGAGGGCATACTCTGTGCTCTGGCTGAGAAGTAAACAATGAGCAACCTTCATTCATGTTACTAGCTGACCTCTTCTGTGATCCACATGACGCTTAAAAAAATTTCAATATTGCATTTTGTTTGGGTTTGGTTTTTTTAAGTACAAAGGAGAGATTTTCAGTGGCACATTTTCCTTTTGTTTGCATTAGTAACCAAAAAGAACCAGCTTTTCTGCTTGTTGCTGGTATATTATCAGCTTGCTCTGCAACAGCATAACTAACTTGCAAGAATATCCATGTTCATCACATAGCACAGATAGAAGACAGGCTGGGAAGAAATACAGAGGAGAAATAATCAGAATTTCTTTTCTCAGGGTTCTGTTTTTCTAGCAAGTGATAAGGTGGTATATATTGCAATTTTTTTTTTTTTTCCCTGGATGAGGTTTTCAGGTGCAGGGTGCACTCCTTAATTTCACAGCTGTTTAAATTGCTCCTGAAGTTCACCTCAGTAATAGCTTTCAAAGGCACTTTGGAAAAGGAAAAAGGAAAAACCAGCTTAAAGCTAATTTAATTGATTTCATGACAGGGCTGCAGAGTGTTAACTGCTTCTTAATGTACATGCACTGCATAGGATCTAGAGGAATTTGCTGTGGATTCTTTAAAACCTGTGTGCCAATTAGTTCAGTTTAAGTTTGTTTTGTGGTATTGAAGACTTCTTCAAACATCTGTGGTTTCATCAGCTTCTTAAACTTATATTCAATAAAGTGCCATAGACATTTTTTTTGAATTGTAGCATATTTAAATATATATATATATANTTTTGCTTTTAAACAAGTGATTTGAAAAGGGACTTCCCAGGGAAGAAGTGGCTGGAGTTTGGTGGTGTGGATATAGAGTAATGCAATAATATCACTGATGTTGAAGATCAATACAACAGTAGTAATAGCAGCTTGAAGATTTAGCAAAAATGTCTTCTAGATTGATTTGAATTACTCAGAATACAGACACTTCCAGTGTGAAGCTGTGTCCACCTCTGGCCATTAACACTCTAAAAGCTGAAAAGGCTCAGCAAGGTTTCTTAGTGTGCTTTATTTGTAATGTGGCACTGCAAAAAACATTGCTACTGAGCTATTTCTGGGTTGTCTATATCACCTTTGTATCTATTTTACTCAATAAAGTTCTCTCGATTCTGAGATTTTTTTTTCAGCCAAATAACTTCCATTTTGCATTGTTACCCCTCCCACTGAAGTTTCCCAAATCCTAGTGGTAAATGGAGAGGAGTTCAGGCCTTCCTTGAAAGCCATGGGCACTGGTGCCTACACCTCAAGGAAAGGGCAGAGTCCAACAAAAGCAGAGCATGGCAGCAACGCATACACAGCTCCTCAGTACAGGAAGAGCGGCTGCAGCGATCCAGCTAGAGTAGGTTTTGAGCCATGGTTTATTTGTGGTACTGTTTTTCTGTTCTTGACTCACCACTATGTACATTTGTTAGCATGAATGATGTACCTAATGTCTTCTTTTTAATCTAAATTTTAATTAAATGTGAGTTTTTGAACTTTTAACAGGGGTCTGACTACCTTAATACAAGCATATTGGACAAGTTGAGCCAAGCTGAGCTTCGACTGTAGCTTTAATAGCATTTAAGATCCCAGTTCAATGATGTATTTCAGATTCCCATAAACACTTATTACTGCTTACTGATCAGAAGTATGTGATCTGAAATTGTAACTATGTGTTATACCATACAGTTGCATTAAAGAGACTTTCTAATTGAATACAGCTCTGTCAAAATGTGTTTCATTTTGCAACTAAAGCACTGAATTTTCTTTCTCATGAAAAGGATAGCAACAGTTGTGAAACAAATATTGCATCATCATAAACTGATTTTTTAAATGGTGTTTGCCACAGTGTGTTTTACCTTTCAGCTGTGATGTGACAAACACCAGAGAAAGGTTACAAAGCCAGTCTATAGCAGAACCAGGAACAGGGCTTTCAGGTTTAAAGAGAAGTCAGCATGTCACTTATTTGTCAGTTGCAATGGTCCACTTCTATTAAATTAATATTTAATTAATCGCATATTGTTTAATTACACTTCTAACAGCTCCTAAACTTCAGAGAAGTAGCTCTTGGTTACAGCTTGGAACATTTGGATACCTATAGTCCAGAAGTTAAGGGATAGATGCCACTGAATGCCCGACTACCATAGTTGATTTATGAATTTCAAAGCAGGTATAGGTAAAGCATTTGTTCTCCAAATATAAAAAACACTGCTTAAAGAAATTATGAAGTACTGATTTGAACAGCTAAAAGTATTACCTTCTTTTCAGTAAAGTTAATGGAGCTGGCAATAGCAAAGAGTTCAAGTCTCCAATTCTGTGTATTGTTACAGATTTCCGTATTCTTGTAACTTGTTCTCCAAGCTCTAGCTGGGTTTAGAATAGTGGAGCAATCACGAAGTGGATGTCTATTATCAGGTTAGAGTGACAGGAATATAAAGATGTTGTCTTGTTCTGCAATTCACTGTTTTCAAACAAATGCCTTTTATTTGGAATATCATTGTATCGGTGAAATTCTGAGAGTGCAGGAATCATTATCTGTAACTGGCTTAAGGTATCACTCAGATGTGGTGGGATCAGTAACTTGGTCTGACCAAGGCAAAGGAGAAAGCATGCCAAATTTAATCACATAGGTCTTAGGCTGGAGTCAACGATCTCAGGAGTGTTTACTGATTCTGTGATTCTACATTCTGACTACTTCCAGCTGTTCTCTTACCTTGGACAAAAAGCGTCACCCCAATGCCATATATATCCCATATATTCAGGATACACATTTTTTCTTTTAAAACAATCATGCATTCCTCTAAAAAAATACAGGCACAACAAAGACAACAGTTCTGCATTGAAAAACAGCAACCATGCTTTGGCATGTGTGCAATGGCTACAGCTCAGACATACACAATTGTTTAATTAGGCTATAAACATGATAAAATCTCCTAGCAGCACTGTCAGCTGGAGCAGTGGCAGAGCAGCTGGTGCCACAGAGGCAGCAGTGGTCAGAGGCAGCTGTTCTGTGCAGTGGCCTGGGCTCCAGCCAGTGTTGCCTACCCAACTCCAGCTGCAAGGTCACAGAGCAGAAAAGCTGAGTGCAGGGACAAGTAACTGAGGCCAGCCTGTCTTCCAGGCCTGCACCAGCCCTGTTTTTACTAACAGAGCCTCAAACTTCATCAATAAGTATCAGTCCCAAACTTACCCCATCTCTCCAGCTAGAAGTTTCCCTTCCCAAATCATGGATATAAAGGCGTAAAACCTGGTATTCTCAACACTCTAAACAGCAGCTCCACTATACTGAAGTATTTTCCTTCACATCTGAGTGTAATGGAACAGGAACATGAAGGAGCGCTAACTAAAAGCAGGACAGTAAACACATATATATATATTTTATATNACTTAGACAACAGAAAGCTCCAAGTGTATTGAGAAACAATTAAATGTATTGAAACCACAACTGTTCAATGCAATAACTTCCACCCAACAAAAAGCACATTTTAGTTGAGCTGTATATACTTCCATTAAACTGCTGGAAATTTTTTTTTTCCAGAACAAAATGTATGGCAGCATGAGACACAAGTTATACATCCTTATCAATGCCTTTCTTTTCCCCTCACTATCATGTGACACCATATCTAGTTTAATCCTTGTATAAAGTTTCACTGGCTTCTGTTGCTGAGCTAGGTCTGCACTATCTGTCCTTTGTAAATCTTCCTGATTTTTCTAATTATGATAATTAAAGTTAATTGCAGACATAAAATTATTTTGTAGAAAAGAATTACAAATGCACACATTTTAATGTAACTGAGTCACACCTAATTAATTATCTGACCTACTGTGCCCTTCTATGGATTCATAACCAGAATGTTCTAGGTGTGTGCCTTTTCCTTGACAGAAACATCTTTCCAGAAATATCACTGAGTATTTTTAATTACAGTTCTCTTAACCCATGCTTTTCTCTCAGTGTGTGCATGCTTTTCCAACTCCACACTTAAAACTTCTTGAGGAAAGTAACCTGAGCAAACCAGAGGAAATATCTCCCATGAAGAGCAGTAAAATTGTGTAATACTTCTAAACATAAAACATGACTGGATCATATGGCACAACCATGCTTACATTTACAAGAAAGTACAAAACCTCTTCCTTTCGTCTGCTGACACTGCCATCCTTTTGGATTGGCGAATTACAAAGGAAGATCAAGTGGATGAAGAATTTCAATACTGATTGATGCATGCATGTGGAAGTGTCTTCAAAAACACACGTCTGCCATCTCCCAAAATAATCCTGACTGTAACTCAGAGCACTGTTCGCTGTGAACAGTGCATGAATTCATTGCATGAATATGCATCATCCACTTGCAAACTTACCTACATCACAGTCTTCTAGATGAAATCAGCCAGCCCTTCACAGGAAACCCAGCAGTAAGATGAGTACTAGAGAGCAGGTGCTGCAACTGACATTACATGAAAAAAAATCAACAGACATATGATAGTGACTAAAAAAAAAAAGATAAGAAAAAGTAGGACAGCAGTGACACAGAAATGCTGATTCACTGGCAGAAATTAAGAAAATAAATACTACCAAAGCAAAGCTTTTTTCAGCAACTTCATTTTACTTTCAATAATGTTTTAAGAGTCACTTAATACCTGTAGAATTCCATTCGGTCATGACAGAGCATGTTTAATTTTAACCCTTCCAAGTTCACAGCACAAGAAGGTAAGCTGCAAGTATTTTAAGAATTTTCTTCATAACAGTTGAGCAGACTAATAATCTTTAACCAGTTTTATTGATAGCGGACATTTTGCTGCACCATTTCAGCAGAAATACAGCATCTATATACAGAATTATAAAAAGCAAGTCAGACTTTTACATAGATTATCCTCCCTGCATATCACCCTGACTGTTAGAAGAAAAATCCCCATTATTGGTCAAAACTATACAGAGCGAACACCTAGGAAAAGTCTTTTCTTTTATTCTATGACACTGTGTTAATACAATAAATATACAAAACTTCTGAACTACCCAGACATGCAACAGAGGGACAGAAGAACTGCATTTGTACAGACCCATGACATTTACTAGGATGGCAGAACATTGTTAGTAATTTACAAAATATACAAACATCCTCAGATAAATAAAAACAACTCCTAAATTACAGATCAATGACTACTGACATTCCAGTGTTTAAACTTCATACCTTGTACTCTGTCACAATACTACAAAAAGACAACTCAAGTGGGCGCCATACTCTGATTAATAAGAGATCGTAAAATCTAATTTTTGTTAGGTACAAAATGTCTTAACAAATCTCAGCCTTCTGTTGCCAAAGCTAACCCAACTTTCCCCTCCTTTTTGGGCTGCAAAGTGTCACAGGTTTCTGGTTTCAAGAATTCATGTAACGCAACCCTGAATTTCACTCAGAAGGCCTAAATCTGTACATTCAACTCATGATATTACAACTCAACAATTCTTATACAAAGAACATTACATATGTTTTCTCAAAAAACCTTCAAACATTTGAGAAAAAAAATCTACCTGTCAAATTC
>VYZR01023928.1:0-26478 GCA_013400675.1 Oxylabes madagascariensis
CGGCAGCACGGGGAGCCGAACAAAAAGCCGGGAGCGGGGGTCTGTGTTCGTGCGCCTGAGGAAAAGGGTTCCGGCGGGACATTCCAGTGTCCCCGGGCGGTGCGGGGTGGCTGTGGTGGCTCCGCGCTGTGAGTTTTACCCTGCAGAAAGCCTCGAGCCCCGCTCGGTTCGAGCCCTACAGACGGCAGGAACCGGAGCGCAGTTCCTGCTCGCAGCTCCTCCCCGGAGCTGGCTGCTCCAATGCCGTTCCCTCCCGCTCCCTGCGCGGCTTTTCCAACAGAGCGGCGGCTCGGCCGCGCCGGGCCCCGCATCGCCGGCCCCTCTCCGCGGAGCTCCTCGGATTCCGGAGCGGACGTGGGAGCCACAAGCGCTTTGTGTCTTTTTAACCTTTTACAGAAAAGGGTTTGTTTTATTTTCGGTGTTTTCCCCCCTTTTGCTACATGCGGTCTTTAGAGGTTTTTTTGTGTTGCATTTTCCCCTCCGCTTTTCTACCGCGGGTGTTTGTGAAGGGACGGGGATGCAGCAGCCCCGGGAGGGCTGTGGCGGGCCGAACCACACAACGACCTGTTCTTGGGTTGAAAAATCAGCGCATCTGTGTAAACAATGAGATCTGTTCCACGAGAACCCATAAAGGAAAAATGTAAACAGCCTGAATCTTAGCACGCATACACAAATCACCTTCTGACCAACAAATGAAGTAGTAAGAAAACTACCAGCCATAGGTGTTGCACACGAAACAACACTCTGTGAAAACTGTTTAAAATATGTGAATAAATAATTGGCTTTTCCCGTATGAAAAAAAAGGAGTCTTGACTAACTTATTACAATATAATGGGTTGAAAAAAAAACACTCAAAATTACAGGTAGTGATCACTACAGCGTTATACCTGAGAATTTGATGTTTTATGCTCAGAAAGAGGCTGTGGTGTAGATCTGGAAGCCTTAGATATNGCTGGGGAAGTAGAGAGTGACAGTGACAGCAACGAGATCCTACAACTACACAGCAAAAAGATGCTGCAAGAAACCTTCAGAACTCATCACAGCTTCATATCAGGTTGTGGGTAATGGAGGAAATTGATACCAGCCATCCCCTCCAACAGAGAGAGACAAACTGCAGATCTTCTTTCCCCCCTTTCTCTGGCAAAGGAGGGAATGAATGCTTGCCAGCTCCAGCAGGCTGACAAGGTGCAGTGTGGCCCAGGGATAATTGGTGCAAAGGATGAGTTAATGCTGGGGGTTTGATGTAGACATGGGGAGAGTTTCAGTGTTGCTCCTGGAAGCTCTGGGCTGTCCTGTGTCCTCTGTGCAGTGGTGGCAGTGCTGGTAACCCCACAGGCTGCACATCACCCTGCTGCAGTGTCCCTGTCCATGGCTGTGCTGCCTGCCTCTGCTGGGAATGAACACAAGAGAAGCTCAGTCTGTTTGGGAATTCTTTTGCTGGGGGCAGGTTTAAAACCCTGTAAAGCCAGGCTCTTACCTACACTGTTGTGTTAAAGCAGCTCTGCATGCTTACACCAAGACATTATTTTCACTTGACAAACAAACTGGCTGGTGACTGTAACTATGCCAGTCCATCTTCCCTTTATTATGGATAGTGCCTTTCCTGAAGTGAGAACAAGAGTTATTTTTTGTTCCTTCAAATGCCATTTGTGTGCTGGCTGACTAGATGCCAGCCTGAGAAAAAATAATTCTGTAAAACAGGCAATGATTCCTCTACACTGTTAAAAATATACTAAAAAAAAAAAAACATGTTCATACTGCTCAAAAACAACATCTCAAAGACAAACATCACAACAGAATACAATTAATGTATCAATTAAGAAGCAGAAAATTCCCAGAACAAATCTAGTGACACTGGTTTTTTAATCCTGAGAAAAGCTCAGACCACAATACACATCTGTGTAAGAAACCTCACAAAGAAACAAAGAGGTGTCTGTCTTAGACCATTGCTCCTATTCTTTTTTTCTTGATGGACAAGCCTGTATGAATTCCAGACAGATTAAAAAGCACTGAACCATGCAATTATAATGGTGGAGGACATTTAAAATGTCATTACTGAGAAGAAGGATTGGTTGTCATCTCATTCCTGATGTCAGTACAGCCTCCTTACATTACACAGTTCCCCTTCTGTCACTTTATTTCAGATTTCCACAATCCAAAAGGCAGCAGGAAGTTCCAGGACAGGGAAAATGGCTCTTTCTGATGAAGTTACACTGAAGTACTGGGCTCCACTTTTTGGCAATTAGTTACTGTTGTTCAAATGGCCGAAGTCCTAATCTTGCATCTGTGCCAGACAGGCTTGAGAGTCAACTCTCCCAGGAAGTCTGCAGAGTCCTTCTGTGGCCAAATCCAAGTTGTACAACAGAAGACACTGGACCCCCTGCCTGCTGCTGGCTCCTTTCCCCACAGGCCAGGCTCTATGACTTGTCAGAAGGCTGCCCAGGTCTCAGTTCTTTTCCAAGCCCGCTTTGCTCCAGCTCTGCTATGACTGCCATGTATTTAAATTCGCTGGATCTGTGGTTGAAGGTCTCCACCAGCCCGTAGGTCTCGGAGCGATCCGTGGCATAGAAGAGCTGCACCTGGCTGGCCAAGCACTGGGCATCGTGGACCACCTGGGAGGGAGAGCAGAGCTGTTACCGTGGGGCTGTGCCAGGGTCCCCCTGGGAAGGAAATGCCACAGTCCCACTCAGCACGTGCCTCAACTCCAACCCACCTTAGCTCAGCAAACCTCTTAACAAACACCTCCCTGTGGCTCCTGACCTACTTCAACACTTCAACACCGTGTGTTTCAGCAACTCTCCTGCTGTGCATCTGCCTCAGAGGGCAACTGTGTCTTCTGTGATCCCTGCCCACTCCAAGTCCTCATTTTTCCCTTCCTACAGCTGACCTACTTGCAAAGATTGATTGTTTGCTCTGAGATCCAACAGGGAAAAAGAAAAGCATTACCAATTACTCCACTAATTGTTTCAGAAAGGGTGTCAGGAGGTCAATTAGAGGAGGGATATTTTAATCACCCTGTTCCACCACTACAGTGCTCAGTGCCACCAGTCCAGGCACTGGGACAGTTATGCCAATAAAGGTGTGCCCACACAGAGGGAAAGAGACCAGGTGTGCACAAACTGAACACACAACTCTGGAGTCTCCTCCTTGACAAACAGGATTAAGCTTCAAAACACTGTTTTAACTTGTTTGCAGGTAGCAACAGCTTTCATTTAAATTTGCTTCTGTTAGTAAGAAAAACAGAAGCTTTGTTCTTTTACAATGATCAACTATAATACCCAAATTAAAAAAAAGAATGCATAAACTGAAATCACCAAAGACTGATGATTCCCTTCCGGCTTTCCCTAGCCTTAAACACATTAGGTTAAAGAAAGACAGTGAGACCATTCTTTGGCAAAGGGTCTTTGAAAGGCTTCTCTGTAATTTGATTTTAATTCAAAATTGCAGGAGGAGTTGCAGCATAAAATGAAGGAAGCCAATGAGCAGACTTCTCTTACCAAGAACTTGGAGTCCATTTCTGCTGTCATTAGTACTATCCCTTTCTCCTTCTGCAGATCAGGGTAATGGTACAAGACCAATTGGCTTGGAGCATTTTCACCTTGTGTCTGAAGGAGAGAAAGAAACCTGTCAGTATCCCATAAAAACCTTCACTCCACGGCAGATTTGGGTGCTTGATTACAAAACCTTGAGCATTAACTGCCACAGAGGCAGTTACTTCCCAGGGCTTAAGGGTCTAATTAGAAGTTCGTTATTCTTGGTATTTATAGAAAACAAGGGATTTGCAGAGTTAGGTTGTTTTTTTCCTTGACTGAAGACCATTTTGCACTTAAAAGAACCCACATTTTTTAGGAAGATATTGTGTCTTACAGCATCTACTGCTATTTTAAGTAGCTTGCACAAACAGTTCTAAAAAGCTTGGCTCTTGCTCATGTTTAGAGACTACTGAATTTCTACCTCATTTCCTCTACATGAGAAAGACACTTAATACCCATAACTTTACTAATTTACCTGTAACTAATGTACAATTAAACCATAATTAATAATAGCTTTTGTCATGATAATTCTTTTCAAGTTAAGCTGGACAACTTGTTGCCTAAACTATCTAGTAAATACCATATATTGCAATATGCTGGTATTATCTATTTCTGGATCCTAAGTCAATTTTGAACTTTTTATCTCAAACACTCACCTGAACATTTATCAGGGAAGTGAAGTGTAATTCTGTTCCAGACCACTGCCCCACGAAGAACTCATAGCCTTCTTTTCTTGGCAAAGCATACAGAAACTGCAGTGAAATGATAAAAAACCCAAGAATTTTTCCCTTACATAGAACAAAATGATGCCTGTGTCACACTGGCCTCCAGCATTAGTGCTTTAGTGACAGAACCACAACAGAAAAGAGAGTTTCTTTGCCCCACCACAAGTGACAGGACAGCAAAAACCAGACTTCAAAGCACACAATAAAGCAGAATTAGCCTATCAGTATTAATTCATTAACAAATATCTTGACAAATACTTTTATCAGTATTTTGAGACATAAAAAGGAAAAGGGGCGGAGAACATTCAGACTCTGACCTTCTTCTTCTCACTTAGATAACAGCAGAAATGGTCAAATACAAGGTAAGGAGCAGAGCATTTAATCCTGTCATTTTATCAGCTGCTCCAGAACAGGCAGCAAGTATCTTCTCTCTAGACACTTACAGCCTATCCAGCTCCACAGGGTACAGACCTGCTTGTTTTCCCACACCAAGGGAAGGACAATATGGAGCAGAAAATCTTGCAGGATACCTGACTGAATGCCAGTGCACTGTACAGAAATGCACTTCAGGCTATAAATAACCCCCCAATCTCCAAGTAGCTCGGGAAGCCAGATACATTCGATCTTGCTCTTGGCAAGTGAAGTAGGCAGGACTAATCCATCAGTCCAGTAAAGTCTCCGTTCCCTGGGATATTCTGTGCTGTTCTCCCAACCCTCCATCTCTTCTATCTAGATCAAACTGTTTCATACATATGAACAGGCACTGCTTTATCTGAGCACCAGGTCAAGTGTTTGAACACCTGGATTTTACTGCTCAGGCTGATACAATGGGTATGAACACAGAAGGGTCACAAGCTAATGGAGCAGGCTTTGAAGAGAAGCATTACAGCTCTACAACCATGCACTGCTGTACGTACCGATGGACAGTTCTGGGCTCTCTTCCACATCACATCAAACTTGTCTGCCTTTGGGGAAGGAGAAAGAGAAGTTTAATTTTCATAACACAATGGTGGATGCAGAGCTCCTCACAATCACCTCATTAACCCTTAGAGGGTCCAGCTTCCATCTGGAGAAGGTCCAGCTTCCATCTGGAGAAGGTCCCGCTGTGGGACAGATGGCAATGAGTGTGTGGAAAGCTGCACTTAGTTCTGATTTACCTAAAAGCCATCAGCATCCCGTTTTTACAAGGCTGTCTCTAAGATGCAGCAGCAAAATCCTTGGATCCAGAGCTTCATTCCTTGGATGTGGGGCCCCAAGGCTGAGGCTTACATTACATCCTTTCAGTAATTGTTCCACTGCACCATGTAGTGTCAACAGCTGAGCGAGACAACACATCNGTCCTGCTGTGGGACAGATGGCAATGAGTGTGTGGAAAGCTGCACTTAGTTCTGATTTACCTAAAAGCCATCAGCATCCCGTTTTTACAAGGCTGTCTCTAAGATGCAGCAGCAAAATCCTTGGATCCAGAGCTTCATTCCTTGGATGTGGGGCCCCAAGGCTGAGGCTTACATTACATCCTTTCAGTAATTGTTCCACTGCACCATGTAGTGTCAACAGCTGAGCGAGACAACACATCCCTGGCTCCAAATTGTGGATTTACATCATTGTCATCTGCTCTTCAGTATAAAAATGAGCCCATATATACACTCAATAACATACTTATTGCTTAGGTTTAAATTAAAACCACAACCGATTTGGTCAGCCCTGATAAAACCTGGCAATCTCATTCACATGTTCTCTGTGTTTCCCCAAATCTATTGCCTAATTTGTTGGGTTTTTTTTTTGCTTCTCAGCACTATATTAATATCTACTCTTAGGTGTTCAGGAAAGAAAACATATGCCATTCATCAACAAGAAATTCCTTCGTGTGTACTTTTGAGCATGGGAGAATTACAAAAGGCCTTTCTTCCAGCCAACAAAAAGCTTCTGGCAAAAGACAAAGGGTATTTTTCCTCTCGATGACACCAAGAACTGCTTCCTAATGTGCCTGGGATCTGGTTTGCATTTAAGTCTTAAAAAGCTTCCAACACTCCTCCTAAAACAGTGCACCAAAGCACAGTGCCAGCCCCACTAATGAAAGACCTACATCATTTTAGCTGGAGTCCCTGGCTTTGGCCCTCTGCTATAGTAGAAGTGCAAGTCGAGCTATTTTCACAAGATCCACATGTTGGGAAGGCCAAAACATGAGGCTGCTTGACTTCAGATCCCACACTTCCACTGTCAGGGCATACAGCACATCATACATTTAGAACACTGCCTCCCACTGAATTCAGCTGCAGCTCAAAGGGCCAAATACAATCACAAATCAGACCCCAGATCTAAATGAGGTTTCAAGAACTCAAGGAACACACAGTTGTGAAAAGACAGATTTAAGAGATCGAAATCACAGAATGACCCTGAAGAAAAGAATAAAGAGAAATCCCCGAAGTGAAAAAAGCCTCCTTCAGCCTAATGCAAACTAAGAACAATTAACATCTGGAAAAGTTATCAGGAGCAAGTATGATCTTATCTCAGGAAACACCCTGCAATCTCAAGAAAGACAGTGCTGCCAATAATTGTAAATGTATGAAAGTAAGTCCTAAGTGATTAGCCACATGCAAGTTACCAGCCAAGTGCTCTAGGACTGCCACATTAACCTTGAGGCAGCTGCCTGTGCTGCAGGGAAGAGGGCAAAGAAACAAGCAACTCTGAGAAAAGTAAATAACTCTAAAAATACAAATGCTACTTAAAAAACACTAGGGCCTTGTGAAGAGTATTGGATGCTTGTATTAAAATAAGCCTGGAAATTCCAGCCAGGTGTGCAGAAAAAGGTCCTCGGTTTATTGAGACTCCTCTGAGTGAGGGAAAAAAGGGGTATGCATTTCTGAAAACAAAAGCCTTTGTTTGGGGCAATAAAATCACTCAGGCCAGAAAGTAAATTTGTTCTTGAAACCTCACTTTCCTTTAATGACTGCTTTTAAAAGCAGCAGAATCTCATTTGGAAAGGAAAGCTTTGCATGCTGGCTTTTCAAATACAGAACTATAGAGGAACTACTTACAGGAATAACAGCATAAACTGTGTCTTTTGCAGAAAAATACTGATTCCAAATCTGCAGGAAACAAAGAAGATGAGATACAATTAAAGTCCAGCATTTAGCACTAATGTTAAATGCTTTAAAATGTCAAGTAACCTCTGTAAGCACTTTGGGAAGTCATTTTTCCATCAAGCCTGACTGACTTTCGTGCTAATGCAACACACCTCTCCCAAAGGTTCCAGATGTACCAAAGGACAGATTCCAACCAGGTAACAGAAATCAGCAGTGGGCTCAGAGGTGGCTCAGTATTTATTAACCATCAGAAGTGCTTCTCCCATTTTTCCCAACAATCACACTAATGACTTTTGGTTGGTTTTTTTGGTGGTGGTGTTTTTTTTAATAAAGAATATACAAAACATTTTCAACAGAAGACAAGTCTTTGCATGATGCTGCTCTGTGTTAAGTCTTTTTCTTCACCACAGCAGGATGGCAATACCCAGTGTACCTGTACCTCCTACTACATCCTAGGAGGACTTACCTAGATGGAGAAAACTTTATCTTCTCCTATGGATACACACGTGAATGTGTTTTTTGTAAATATACATCCACAGCTGTGTTTTATTTTTCACTCTAAGTAGAATTTCCATCCTTACACATAGAATACTATTAAGCACAGATGTGAAGCAAAGTTTATTCCATTTAAATCCATCACCTGTGTTATCTCCTCTGCTGATTTTTCTTTCACCATCTCAACATTAAGGATTGAATCAAGTGTCTGCAAGAGAAAGCATAAAGAATCTGGCATGATGGCAGTTCTCTGACCTTCTAAGAATCTAGAATGAATGGATGCAATTACAGAGAACAAAATCAACCTAGAGGAACTTGATTCGATTTATAGTGTTACTTAGTCCCCTTAATTGCCAAATAAAATACAGCAGCAACACACTGAGATGTGGATTCACACACTGAGGCAGAACGGGTTCTTTCAGGACACAGCACATGCTTTGCTCCAGTTGTGCAGATCTCTATGGAAGCTGCAAGAGGAGCTGCAGCCTTTTGTCTTCTGTCATCTCGAAGATGTGCTCTTTGGCAGATTTACACTGAATATTTACCAAAATAAAAGCATGTGAAATAGAATTCTCTTGTACCTGGGCTGGCTGATCACTGCAAATGTATTTCCATGCTGTAAAAGGAGCTGAACCCATTCAATTTAATATTCAGAACAGATGCCCCAACTGGAAGGAATTTTCAGGGTGCCACAGAGAAAGGACAGGGTACTAAAAACCCAAAGTGCCAAGAGTTTTAAGGCTGAACAGGATCCCAAGAGTAAACCAAGATCTTACACTCAAATGCAGCATAATGAGCACCAGGTTTGTATCAGTGTTCTTCACTGAAACACTGGCTGTGGCAATACAAGTTCATCCACACCCTTGCACTGCCACCACGTCCCCTCCTAACACTTGGGTTCATTTCCCTTACCTTATCCTTTGTGAATCCTCCCTTTGATGTCTTGCTGCCCAAGCCTTCTGCCTGCAAGAAAACATTCTTCTTTAGTTTTACAGCTAATGCTTTAATACCATTGATTTGCTTTCCCTGCCACACATAACCTGCCTGCTGACAAAAACTCCTGAGTGGCAGCTCAAGATACTTGAAGATCACTGCAGTGTATTTTTAATAAAATAAGTGCTTGATTAGGTGAAGTAAGTAAGATTAGAAACTTAACGTGAATTATGAATTTCGAGGCCAGAAAGGATTAGTCAAAAGGAAACTATTATGCATTTTGGATCCAATATTATTGAACAGTTTTCTTGCATTCACTAAAAAATGATAAATGCAGGAATGAGTCACTCCTCTGGCCAAACTAATCTGGAACTAATTAAACTTAAAGAAGGTTTCAAGCAGGGAATTTACAGTCTGAAAAATAACACAGAGGAATACAGAACAATGCTTTTAGCCATCACACCGTGAAATTCCTGGGCTCCTACTAACAGGAGTGCTTCAAGTTTGTAACATTGCACTGATCCCATAAAAACAACATTATAGCTTTAATGTATGTGATTTGCAAAGAAAATTGGCCTTGCCTTTTCCTCCATGCATCTGATAAACTCTCCTTGTTTGGAATGTCCCACAGGCTGCTTTTTCACTTCACTTCTTTTTTCCATACGGGATTCAAACACATCTGGACTGGACCTGAGTTGGAACAGGGAGTGTTAACAGTACAACAGCACAACAGAACAGCTCGAGTTGGAAGGGACCCATCAAGATCACTCAATTGCAACTCCCTGCTCCTTGTCCAACTGCACATAAATTCTCATAACTGAAACATTCCAGTTTGCTGTTAAATAATCTTAAGTTTTTAATTATGACCATAAACAGGAAAAATCAATGCACAGTTAAGAAACTGTGAAAGCTGTTGCACAATATCTCCTAGGACCCAAGGCTTTGGATTTGTTTTTGGCACTGGATTCCAACAAGACCAGGCTGGATGGGGGTCTGAGCAACCTGTCCCAGTGGAAGTTGTTCCTGCCCATGGCAGGAGGGCTGGAAGTGGTTGATCTCTAAGGTGCTTTCCAACCCAAGCCATTCCATGGTTCTGTGAGTGAGTCAGTGAAGCCTTTTGCTTCATTTATTTATATTGCTAAGTAAGGTAATCCATCTTTATCAGGATAATTCAAAAACATGATTCTTCTATGGGCTGTTCTGATTGTGGCCTTGCCAGCAGATGGACTTACATCTAAAATAAGACCAATTTCTGCATACTCATTTTCTGTTCAAATCCTCCTTTATAATACAATGGAAGACTGTAATTTAGAATACACTTTGCTTGCTCCAATGATTTCCAAAGTTGGAATACTCTTTACCTGCTCCAGTGGAAAATGCTTCCACATTTTCCAAAGGTGGAAAGCTGTGCTGGGTGATTTACCATCATTTGGCCTTTTAAAATGTTTACTATGATACTGATTCGTGTTCTTAAAATTTTAATTTCATTTTCGCAAAACTATCTCTTATCAAGCTGACCACGCTGGAAAACGACTCTCACCGGCATGTGAATTTCAAGGCCATCGGCTTAAACGAATCGAGTTTCTCATGAGGGCGAAAAGCCAAAATAGAACATCTCTCCTTCAAGAGAGAGCCCCCCCAGGCACGCCCTTTCCGCAAAACACAGCCCGCCCACCGCGTCCCTCAGGGCCCACCTCCGCAGCTCCTGGATCTTGTGCCGGTACTTCCCGTAGAAGGGGTTCTCCTCCAGCGCCACCTCTCCCGATCCCGCTGCCGTTCCCGTTCCCGTGCCCGTGCCCAGCACGCCCCGAGCCGGCGGTGCCAGCAGCCCGAGCGGCCGGAGCGCGGCTCGGCTCCGCAGGGCCGCCCCCAGGCCCCAGCCCTGGCACAGCGGCCCCGCCATGGCTCCGCTCCCCTGAGCCTGCCCCGCGCTCCGCCTGCTCCACGATCCACCCTCCGCTCCCCTCAGCCCGCCCCGCGATCCGCCCGCTCCACGATCCCGCCTCCGCTCCCCTCAGCCCGCCCGCCCCGTTCCACCTCCCCTGCCAGGAACCGGCGGGAGCCGCACGCTGGAAAGGAGCTTTTATTGAGACAAAAGTGGCGTTACAGGATGGAGCGGCGCCGCGGAGCGAACAAGCGCGGTGGGCACGGCCCCGCTGCCGGCGCAGGTCGGTAACCGCAGGGGAGGTACACGGTGCGCACCCAAACCCACAGGCACAGCCCGAAAGCGAACCCAGGAATCGCGGCACAACAGCTAGTCCCGGCAGGGCACAGCTCTTTTCCTGTTACGGTTTGCTCTCACTACTCCATTGCTTTCGATTTCACTCAGATACCGCCTTTTTGTCAAGGACTCGCTGCCCAGAGCATGCAGCTGCCCCTCTGGTACCCCACCAGCAGCTGCACCAGTTGGGGCAGGGAGGTGAGGCGGCCGAGTGTATTTACTGCACTCAGGGCTTTTCATCTGCACTGTGATAAACACGGGAGAGAAACCCTGCCCACAGTCAGGGCCTTGGGAAGCATGCGGGACGGAGAGCAGCGGTGCAGCAGATACCGCGCAGGGACGGGACCCGTGCTCCCAGCCTGCGGCGCAGAAGAGAGCACTGCACTTAGGGATGCTCGGATTTTGTCTAATTGACAGCACAAGCCCATTCCACGAGTGGCCACACCAATTAGCCACGCCTGTGCCCGCGACATGCAAGTTAAAAAGCAGCCCTGGGCAGCCGTGTCCCTGCTGAGCTCCCGGGGCACAGGCAGAGGACAAGGGCAGTGGAACAGCACACATCAGGTCTAGCTGTCATTTTCACTACTGCTGCTGAAGAGCCTTCTAAAAGTAAAGCAAACTGCAACGAAACAAAACACTGGAAGATTCACAAAGCGGTACCATAATCTTTTCAATTTTAAGGTAAAGTTAAATTTCATACAAATAAACTTCCAAAAATATTTTGCAAACTCTGGCATATGGCTATGATACAGTATGTACAAATAAAATATCAGAATGGTTACATTTTATTGCTTTTTTTCTTTATTTGGTTAAGGAATTATACAGTAGTGTATAAAATGGGAAGTGGCAAGAAGCAAGGGTTGGCTTCTTGTCCTCTCTAAAGCCAAGGTTGGTTGGTTTTGTTTTTAAATACGGCATTTTCAAATGTCACATCAAAAACATTTTGGTACTGGGTGGCATCTGCATTATCCAAACAGGATAGAAGAGCAACAGTGAAAGAAGCCGAGCAAATGGGTAACATTTTGTACATTCCTTTGCTGATTCATACTTCCAAAATACAATTAATTGATAAAACATCCAGTCTAAAGTTATATAAAAGTCAACAATTATGAACTGACTTCCTCATAAGCTGATGTTTCAGCGAGGTGGGCAACTTCAACTCACTAATCATGCAAAAAACTCTTAACAAGATCAGTGATATCTGTGAGCAAAATCACCCAACTTGGCCCTGATCTAGCCTGCAAGAGAGAATCCCCTCTGCAAAAGTCATTTTTCCATGTTCCAGAAGGTAGTAAATACACTCTGTGTTTACATCCACTACTATGAACAGATCTTCAAGCTCCTCTAGTAAGGAAACCTCACTAACCATGTGTCAGTACAGAATGATGATGCCATTGCACATGCCTACACAGCTTTATGCAACCTTCTGTTGGCAAAAAGACAAAAAATAAAGGTACCAAGAAGGGATCACGGTCACAACAGTCAGGAAAGAGCTCACAAGTCCTCTCTGGGCCTTCCCACCCACTCACACTCCTGGAGTGTGTCAGGGCACCACTGAGGCATGAACTGCTCAGGTGCTGCTCAGCAGGCTACACTGTAGGCTTCTACCTCTTAAGCATCTATTAAAGCTATTAAATATGTTCATTTAAAAAAAATAAATAGACAGGCTCATCTCACAAAATATAATCTGAATGCAACACAGCAAAGCCTAAAGAATGCTGAAGTGAAAACCCAAGCACTTGGCAAGTCAGTTGCTCCTGTAGGCTCATGATATAAAAACACTTTCAACTCTTCCCTTTAAAAATACATCCTGCTATAGATGGGCAAGACTTACCCCTCCTGCTTTCCTCTGACTGGGCCTAAATTTATTCATGGATATACTTAGAAAAAATCAGAAATTTAGCTGAAGCTCTTAAACCCCCATTCCAGGCTCAGTCTCTCATTATAAACAGCTACTACCAACTCAGCCCCTGACACAATTTCTCCTTAAATATGCATAATTTACTCTATCTCAAATATTTACAAGCAGAAGCAGCCCATCTTCACAAGACAGATTTTCCTTCTGCTCTACATAAAGTGCAGCTCTCTAATTTAAGGCAAATTTCAGTGAAATACAAAACCATAGTTTTATTTTAGTATGTACACATTTTAAATTATAACCAATAATTCCCTTGGAAAGGAAATAACAAGAGGAAAATGTTTCCAAGTTTGGGAATTTTCTGGATTTTAACGAAGTCCCAATATTATGTCCTATCGACATATAAACCTGTAAATTTCTTTTCAATAACTGCAACTGAAAAAAAAGGTGGCAATGTGTACAGCAATTTAGCTCCAAAGATCAGTAAAACACTGGGAAAGTGCAGCCATAGTTTTTCATGTCCTGTAGCTTCCTTTAGCTACAGTAACATCCACCAATATCACATTTCTCAATATATACCCTATACACCTAATGCTAATCTCAGTTCTTTTAGTGTGTATTTCTCATCTCCATCTGTGTCAAACTCCTTAAAGCTCTGTGGTTCTTGGGCTGTGGAGCCAAGCAGCTTTTGAAGATCTTTGTCTGAGAGTTTTCCATCAGCATCCACAGGTGCTTTTTCAAACAGTTGCTGAAGATCTGCAAAGAGAACAAGGATTGAGAAACAGCTCCTTTAAGTACACAGGAATATCCTTACAGCACTGTCTCTTAGCACCCAGTAATTACATACAGCATCCCTAAGTGAGGAGTTTGCCTCCTATGTTGTCACAAGCTGCTGGTAAGTTTAGTAGAAAAAAGCATGAACATTTCTGGATCAAATTACACTAAATCTGAAGAAAGTAATTCCTATTTCTGGCCACGACTAACAGCCCATTTTACAACCACTAACTGCATACAGATGCAGCTATCCCCCACAAAAGCAAGCTCTGAATGACTGTTGCTATACCAACAGGACAGATGATAAAAAGGGAAAAGTGTTTATTCACTTCCTCATGCAAAGAGTTGCCCTTTCAGGAGCTGAAGAGACTGAACAGCAAGATCCAGAAACCATTCATCTGACCAGGCAGTGTTCTCTTGGAAAAAAAAAATAAAGAACAGAAAAAAGCCCCAGAACATACACACTCATAGCTACTTCTTTTTCCTTCAGCATGTTAATTCTGCCCTTGACTTCTCTCCCAGTCTCTGGGGCACTCCATGTAATACTTTGGTACTCAAAATAATTATAATTCACTAATAATGCACACTCCTCCTTAAATCTCAGTTTCTTTTACATGCTATTCTTTTCCTTCAGCTTTCTTCTTAATTGCTTTTTTTTAAACCTATAGTCCTCAAGCTTTTAAAATTGACCTCACATCTCCCAGAATATTTATACTTATCCTCTCCTAAACATTTACATGAAATACTCAGAAGAAAAGGTCAGCCTAAAAAGGACATACCTTCAATGCTGGAAATTCCTGGTAAGGACAGATGGCTCAGTTGCCCGTTTCTCTCTGTGTTGTCACCAGCTGACCTTGAAGCCACCCTTGAAAGGTCTGTGGGCTTTGCTGTAGTACTCTGACTACTTTCAACTGTTACAAAACAACTTCTATTAGTCTTACTAATTCCCAGAATTACAGCTAGCAAGACCAAACAAAAATCCAATAAAACTGATTTTTTTTAATCACAGTAGCTGTATGGGATAAGAATGCTGCAATATTTCAGAATGCAGCAGTGTTGTCCCTTTTTACTTTAATTGAAAGAACAGTTTTGGTACAGTCACACAGCTTTGATCTTCCATTCTGTACTAGGAGGTGTGTATTTATAAACTCCCATACAAAAAATTACTTGGGAGTATTTTCTGCTCCCCACTCTGAAGGGGCTGAAGAAGCTTCATTAAGAAAATGACATCTGCCCACCTGGGTTGCTTTCACCTTTTCAATACCAACATTCCCCAACAGCAAGGTCTAAATTTCCAAGCTCCTGCTTGGAATGAACAAGCAGCACAGTTCTATTGTAATGAAGTATTTAAAAATCTGATGTTCAGCAGAAGTGCAGAACTGAAGTCAGCAGAGGCAGAGACCTTTCCTCTCTTTTACACTTACATTTTGAATTTATAACCAGATGTTACTGGGTATAAAGTTCTGCAGTTAATCAGTGCATGCCTTCAAACACCAGCCATCAATCCACATGAATCCTGCCACACACATTTTAAGTCACCTTCAAATCTTGGAGTCATGCAGAGTTTTCTGTTTTAGCAACATCAGTTTCCTACTGCTTTAACTAAAAAACCTTCATCAAAATCTTAAGGAAGAGTCTAAATTATCCACCTTAATTAGTTATTCTTTGAATTACTCCAGGGGAACCTCCAGGTTTATGGATTACTGTTACCAGACATTCTTACCATTCTTTGATGCCTCAATGGGTCTGTCATTTTCTGACTTGCTTGTGATAGCACTGATCAGCTGAAGAGTCTCTTTTAGTTTTGATACCTGAGAATCTCTAGTTACTGCTTCCTGCATATGTACAGAAAAAAAAAATAATCTTAAAATGCACCCCTTCAGTAGATGTAGAAGACCAGAAGAGGCAGCAATTTAAAATATGTCAGCACTTTTGACTGACTTTGAGGTACCCAGGCTCATCAAGTTTAAAATTATAAACAAGATTTAAAACCAATAAATAAATAATCTATGGGAAGATACAATGAATAAATTCACATGGTCTGTAGGAAAACAACAGAATTAAGTACCTCAACCTGAAAAACAGGCAATTATTTTGCATACACTTATTTCAAAAAGAATCTGATGTTTACTTTCTGTATTTCCTACAGAAAAGAGCAAGACACTGGAAAGCTGTAACATAAAACAATCAAGCATCCTTGGAGTGAACACTTATACATTAATTAAACTGCTTCATTGTTTCAAAGGTTTTCACTTTATCAATACCAACATTCCCCAACAGCAAGGTCTAAATTTCCAAGCTCCTGCTTGGAATGAACAAGCAGCACAGTTCTATTGTAATGAAGTATTTAAAAATACTTGAATAAGTGAATACCTTTGTGCAGGAGCCACTGCATCGCTGTTAAAGTAAAATCTCCATATTTTTTAATCTGCAGCTCCCTTACTCCATTCATTGGTACATTCCAGATGACAGGATGAGTTCCCATCAGTACAAGCCCAGAACTGAGTGCAGCCTGCTCACTCACCCACCTTCTTTCCAGCAGATGGAAACTAAATTCAGCAGCATCCCCTCCTATCCCCAGCCAACAATTTGGCCATTAAGTTAAACTCATTCCCAGCCAGTGAGAGACCATTACTGAGAGGGGCTTTCAGCAAGTCCTTGACTCCATTAGTGCCTCTTTGCAGACCTTTGCTCAATTAAGGTCCATTTAAAACATCTTTAGAAAGACAATTACATGCTCTACTAATCCAGTGTAATTTGTATTTCCTTACTATACCTTCAGTTCTTTATTTGACTGAGTTTCAGTATCTAGTTGATCTTCATTTTCCACTTTTAGAGAGGTAGTTGCATCATTCCCCTACAGAAAAAACAGAGCAGAGTTTATTAACGTTCTTTCCTTCAAATTCGGCAGACATTAAGCAGAGATAAATCAGGGCAGATACATCGTAGAATAAACATGAAGTCATAAAAATGGGTTATATAATTTACCACAGCAACGTCAGTATGTTCCTTTATTGTTTAACATACAGAACATGTTCTCACAGACTGGCCCCAGTGTGGCAAATGGAAAACACTGGAAGAATTTATGAACTTATTTAGGAGGTTTTTTTATTATTGGTTGTTTTTAGAATTTAACCACTGTTGAACAAATGCAGAGTCCCACTTAGCTCCTCAGTGGGTCTTAAGAGATCTATGTCAGAGTGATTCCTAAAACATAGCTCAGCTTGTGAATCCTGCCTCATAAAGCACCCACCCAACTCTTAAATGTCACAGTTGTTTGCACACTTTCCTGTAGATACTGCAGCAAAGAATTGAAATACTGCTTCTGAGACACTCTTAATGCTGGTTATCTGTTCAGGAACAAATTCCAGCCTTTCACAAGCGAATTCCTACGTATCTAAGTTTCACTCTGACATTTTCTTAAGTTAGGTCTGAAAAGCTGTATCTGCAGTGTAAAGGGAGCAGTAGCCTGAGGAGACACCCTGTGCCATCACTTACCACGATGGTAGACGAGTTCTCTCTTTTGTCCAGACTTTTCACAACCAGGGGAGAGTTTTCCAACAGCGAAACTTTCCGGCTGAGATTGCCAATGGCTGAATCCACATTTAGAAGCTTGATGTCATTCAACTTTTGGTACACCACTACAGTATTATTTAGCTGTTCCAAAGCTGCATGCAGTGCTTGGCTTTCCTGAAATATAAACAGAGCACGTGTTACCCAACCTCTGCAGCAACTCCTGCTATTAACAACACGACTGACCCAGTTTAACTGGGCAGACTCCAGGCTGGCTCTCCACTGACACCACTGAAAACATCCAATTGGAAGCTTCCAGAAAGTTATTCCAACTTTCTGGAAGTTTGAAACTGAGATTCTTCCCCAGGGCTAGCCTCTTTGCTGTTAATATAATCACTTCAGCTGTGCAGTGAACACAGAAGCCTATTCATCTCATTTTCCAGGTCAAGCTTTGTAAGCACAACAATGATTTTTCCCAGGAAAGCATGCACTGGGCATATTTATATACAGGATTCATTTTTGAGGAAGATATTGTCTGTATTAAATGTGAGTTAAGTGCAGTCATTCTGTTCCAACTCATTCAGCTGAACACCTGCACATTAACTTTTTTTTTTTTCTTGTTGCTGAATTACTGCTTTCCACACCTCATTACATTGAGGGTGACTCAGTACATGCCACTCCCAAGTTTGCTCAGATTAGCAAGTATTTACCATAAAATGCACTCCACTAAAAGCCTTTAACTTATTTTCATTCACTTTAGCAAAGCACACCCATAATTTGTCAGATACTGGTTTCACTCTTTTTACTTCTCACCCAATTAGAACACAAAAAAACCCCCACTCTCAGACCAGGGCACTTTCCTGTTTGCACATACACAGGAACAAACTACAGCAAAATTATCTTATGATTTGCCTTAAAGCATGCTATCTGCATGGTCTTGATAAAAAATTTATTTTTTGCACACTACAGTACTGCAAAAGACACAGGTAAGTTACACAGCCCTGACACTGGTACCAAAATTCCTTATGCAAGAGAGAAAAATACCTTTTTGCAGTATTCTGTCTGATTTCCCTCAGTCCTTGGCACAACAGTGGAGGGAAGTGAAGGCAGCTGTTTTAATTCCTTCTAAGGAAAGAAGTAGAAAACTGTGTTACAAAATCCCTGTGAATAAGTGTTTAACAACTGGCAGACTGTAGCTAAGGATGTTTTGCTACAATTGCAGTCACTCAGGTCTGCTGTGCATGCAGTATTTTAACTAGGCTAACAGCTTTCTCTTTCAAACACATAAGGTCCAAATTTATTTTCATTAAACCCTCCTAATTAACTCTTCTCCATTTAATGAAGCATTATGATACACATTTCACTGCTACCATACACACTGCCATTATCTGCAACGTTTTTAGAGCACCCACTGACTGAATCAAGCTTTATTATATGTCTAATTTAGATTTTATCTGCAAGAATTCTTCTATTGCAGTTCAGCTGAAAAACTATAATTATCGGCTCAGTTTGTTAACCCCAAGTGAGAGGTCAGGATAAACACAGTGAGTAGCTTCTGCTGCAGACAGTCAGTAGTTTCATCCTTATACAGATTCTTAATTCAACCAACAAACTCTATCAATTTTCTGACATCCCCAAACCTAAAACAGTGCAGACAGTTACCATAATCAGTACCCTGCATCACACAGGAGCATTTCCCAAGCCCCCATATCCGTGGAATAGGAAACAAAAATATGCAGGAGAGGAAGTGTAGAAAGGAACAATTCTGGCTCCAGAGAAACAAGTACCATACAGATACCACACAAGGATTAGAAGATTAACTAATTAATATACCAACCTACTGTCACCTCAGAGGTATTTCAAAGGTAAAAGGCAAAATTCCAAATATTTCTTTAACTTGCTTCATATTAGGCAGTGTTGAAGCAGTGCATTTTTCTTACCACATCATTCTGGAGTATTTCTATGGATTTCTTGTATTCCTCAATAGCTGTCTGTATATTTTCAACATCATGAGCCACACTGGTAAGGGTGCTACCTATATTGGCTACAGTCTGCAATAAAAAAGATGAGAGAAATCTCAGCTTTCCTCAAACTGCACTGTGCCAAAGTACCAACCAGCTAAACACAATGTTTTGTTAGTGAAACTGCAGGCAGACTGCCACAAAATCATGCACACAAGTTTGAAGAATTTGGAATTTTTTTTTCCACTCAAAACTGCAAATTATACCCAAGGCAGCCTCTGCCCTGGAGGACCTCAGGACACCTCTAGCATCCTTCCCCAGTATGAACAAAAGCCACTGCCCAAGAGGAATTCCCTCAGTAATCCTTCAGGATTTTACCACCAGCAGGCATCCTTATTTTCAGGAATGGTACCTACAAGGAAATAGGCTCAAGAACACCAAATCCCACATAAGAAATGCGGTCTTGTCATAGGATCACTTAGGTTGGCAAGGACCTCTAAGACTGAGACCAGCTGTTAACTCAGAAATGCCAAGTCCACCATTAATCCAAGTCCCCAAGCTCCTATCCACGTCCTTTAAATATCTCCAGAGATGGCAACTCTAGCAGCTCCTTGTGCAGCCTGCTCTACTGTTTGACAACCCATCCAGTGAAGAAATTTTACCTGATATCCAATCTAAACCTCCCCTGGCCCAGCTTTAGGGTATTTCCTCTTGTCCCATCACTTGTCACTTGAGAGAAGAGCCTGACCCTGCCACTTGGTTGCAACCTCCTTTCAGGGAGTTGTAGAAAGTGAGAAGGTCCCCCCTGAGCCTCCTTTTCTCCAGGCTGAACATCCCCAGCTGCTCCTCAGACTTGTGCTCCAGCCCCTTCCCCAGCTCCACTGCCCTTCTCTGGACACTCTCCAGCCCCTCAATGTCTTTCCTGAATTGAGGGGCCCAGAACTGGACACACCACCTCGGTGTGGCCTCACCAGCGCCCAGTACAGGACAATCACTGCCCTGGCCAGACTTGCTTCTGACCAGGACACAGTGAAAATCCAGCCTGCTTGTAGCAGCAAATAAGGAGCTTAGGCAACAGCTTTGTACTCCTCCCAGAAAAAGAAATCCTGACAGCCCCGTCAGCCAAAGCACACTCATTGCTTTGCATATCACTAGCTTGTTGATTGTCTATTAATTTTGTAGGGACAGGAAATGAGATGTGGAAACCCATAATGCCACAAAGACTGGACTAACATTCGGTGTTAGTCCAACATAAATTTTTATTGCTAAATAAACAGAACTGCCATGGAAGAGCCAGGCAAGTTTCAACAAGCCATTCTTATAACCAAAATAAACAGGACAGTTCTTTGGTAAAGAATGTTAAGTAAGGCACACAGTAAGACCTTGTATTAACAGAAAGCAATACATTTCCAATTAAAAAAGCTAAACAAAACACTTATTTGTATGCAGTTATGAAACTGCAGACGGACTTTTTCCAAGTGTCTCACAATATTAAGATTAGCAACTTGAAGGAAAGTAACCAGAAAGATCAGCTCCAAGGTACACGTAAGACAGTATAATACAACAAATGCATCTCCAAAAGGGATAAACAAGGCCTCTGAATTTTCTACCTGCCACGCATTATCACAGGACCATACAATTTCTCAAGTCAAATTTTAAAGACAAGAGAAGTAAACATCCCTTTCAACTCAGGCAGCTCCTGCTGTCAGTGCTATCCCCAAGAGCCCAGCTGCAGCTTAACACACAGAAGACATTTAGTGACAGCCACATTTACAGTGCTTACCTTCTGAAGTTTCTCTACTGTGAGGGGAAGAGAAATCAGGTCAGCAGCAGATTTTATGTTGTTTTTGAGATGATTTACTGTTGAGGTCAATAGTGATATCTAAAACCAAAAAGGAGTACTTAGAATTGGGCAACATAATCCTGATTCTGACCTCCCCCAATACTGATAACTTAATGTGTAATATTAAAATGTAATTATACATATACACACAAAAACCACCCCTGTCTCTACGTTAGAAGTCCTGTCTAGGGTACATTAAAAATATTCTGCCTTTTGCAAAAGAGCAAGTTTTTATTTAACTATTTTTTAAAACCAAATGAAAGCCACAGAAAACCCTTCTTTTCAGTCAGGTACTCTCTGCCAGTTCGACATTCATCCTATTAGAGAGAGGCTGTTGCCCAAGAAAGACCTAAAAAATTGTGCAAGAATCTTCATGTGGAGGAAGCCATCACTCACTTCGGTATTTAGCAACGAAACCTGCCTGGCAGAACCCAGCAAAGCCACGCAACCTCTCCAGCTGAGTGACGGGCAAAGAAGTTGTGCCTCTCATCCAAACCTCTGCTACACAAGTGGAACAGAGACTAAAATTCACTTTCTTCTGGTTAAAAAACAAAGTTGTTTTGCAAGTTGTTTTGAGGAAAAGATCCTAATTTTACATTAGGTCAATGTTAATCAGCTGGTATGCACTCTCTAGCTCACAGCTGTGAACACTGGCTGAGATTACTCCCAGCAGCATTCCAACAATTCACGGACAAAAAAAAACAGCAAGAAAATTTTGATCCCCAGGAGATCTGGTTCAGATGTAACCAGATCCTGAAGTAACCTGAGGGCCTGCAGAACCATGTGCAGGTATCTGTAACAGCCAGGTGCAGATAAGAGCATTTTAAAAGTCTCATGAAGAGCCTGAATAACTGTGGCTAAAACAGTGAGATGCTAAAGAAAGCAAATCAAATTTTCAGATGTGCCCCAGTAAGAACTTAACCACCACATGGGACTGAAGAAAAATCAATCTAAGCAGGCACCTCAGTACTCTAACAAACTAAACCAGAGCACCTGAGTCAAGAAGAGTTCCCCTTACACACCTCTCAGTACCATTCACTGTGAGCAGCTCTGAACTTTTACCCTCTAGGGCAAAAATTCCAGTAAAACCCTGGCTGGATGCTTCATTTGAAGTGTGAGTTAATAGAGCAGCTGAACAAAGAGCTCTCTGGTAAGTGGCTTAGTTCTAGCTCCATTAGCAGTGCCAAGATTTACACCAGCTCAGAGGCTGAGTGTGTGTTAGCAGGGTTTATATTCCCAGGACACCAGGCCTTAGTCTGTAGCAACAGGAGCTTGCTCTGAGTTAGGTAACTCTTTTCCACATTTACAAAACACCCTCAGAAATCTGAAATGTCAAATCTCTCATCATAAACATCACAACTATTTGGCAGGAAAATTACAAACTGCACAGTTCTCAGGTTCTTTTAAATTCTGCCTGAACTCCCTCCACTAGTTATGCAATTTCTCCTCTTGTGATCAGTCTCCAGCCCAGCTGGATGCTCAAGCTGTTTTTTGCTTGTTTATAATGAGGTTTATACCCTATTTGAACTTTTAAAAATAAAAGCTACATATATGGTCACAGAAAATCCTTAGATAAAATTAATTTCCATTTAAAAGAATTGAATGGAATATTTTATTATTTTTCAAAACCAAGGACTGATCTCCTCTCACCTGTTTATTGATCTCTGTGATATTTATCCAAATTTTACTCAGCCCCAGTTCTCCAGTCTCAATTTGTTCTAGCTGCTTTTGGTTCTGCACCAAGTCTTCATTCAGTTTAGGAATTTCTTGGAATGATGTTTTTTGATTAGATTCCACTAAAAGAATGAAAAAATAATTAAAAGCAAACCAAAACAAAAATCCAGGTAAACAACACTAAAAGGCATAAAACGAATTACAAACAGCAACATCTACAACAGTGAAAGAAGGCATTAACAGTTTCTACATACAGGTTTATTGCCAGTCTGGATTCAGTGTTTGCGCAGAATGACAGCTCTTTTTTGTTTTAAGAGTACCAATATCTGCAGAGAGAACCCAGAGAGACTACTAAATTTAACACTTTGCATAGTCCTGTCATTCTGGCAAACCTCAGTAGGTCTTTATTTAGTGCAGTTATTTTGCATTACCTCCACAGGGGAACATGAAATAGTAATGGGCCTGTGAGTAAGAGTTGCCAACAGTCCCAGGGTAAAGGAGGCCGGGGAAATGAACCTCAGTGCCCTTCTCAAGCCTGCAGAGGGGCTGCTGACACTGAAGTGAATTCCAAGGAGATTAATGTAATTAGTTGCTCTGTGTGACAGAAAGACAACTAAAAATATAATGTATAAGCTGATACACTAATGCCTGTTGGTAAACAAATCAGTAAACAAGGTCCTTGGAAATTAAAGTGAGTTATTACTGCAATTAATACTACAGGAAGGGGGAAACATGCAGCTCAAAGCAATCCTAGGGAGCCTCAGAAATGCAGCTCTTCCAGATCTGCAGTGACTAAGCTGTTTAGCTGTGCTATGAGGCAATCCTAAATCCCTAGGTCTGAGAAACAAATAAGCAAAGGTTTTGAGATGAAGATGACAGAGTTCTCCAAAATCTGCACGTCCATCCTCTAAGGCAACACTGGAAAGCTCCACAACAAACAGCCATTGTTCAGACCAGACTGCCAAGAGCAGTGGGACCTGAGTGATGTGCAGCTGGCAGATCCCAGAAAAAATGTCCATGTGTGACCCATCCAGTCAAAAGGAGAAGCCTGTGGAGTGGATGCCCAAACACACAAAACCGGAAAGCTGGGCATATTCAGAAACCCACCTTTACTCCTCTTTAAGCAAGTTCTAAAGATACTTTCTAGGTGCAAAGAAATCTAAACTGGATCACCCAAGGTCCAAAGAACACTTCTGGGTAAGTAAGACCTTAAAAGGTGTATTTTACCCAAAACGGACTGAGAACTAATGTGTGCATGTGACACAAGCAGCTCACACTAAATCTCATGTTTTCACAGGCTCTTGTAGATAAATTATTTTCTGTTTTGCCATTCTCACTGTGAACAGTGGGACTCCACTTGAATTGTTTTTTGCAGCACAAGGAAGGTTAAATGCCACGTGTTCTTAGCATCATTGCTGACAACTGAAGGGAAAACACTACATGACTTCCTCCTATTCCAAACATACTTGATGCAAAGTCTTGTTTATAAAAAGCACTCATCCCACACTCACTTTGTGCAAAGGATGGCAGAACATATCAAATACTGCCACTAACACCTGCTCTTACTGGGAAAAAAGTCTGGAAGAAGATTCAGAGAAAGGTTCTTTTTCCAAACTTGCTGTATGACAGATGGGTCACCTGCTTTTGTTTCTCTGTTCACCCACACATTTCACCAAGGTGAAGTGTCACCTTTGGGAACCAGGTTGTTCTTGTTGCCTGCTTTTTTTTATTGTTGTATTTAAATGCTGTGCCTCATTATGAGGCTCCCATCCAACTCCTAACCATTGTATTATGATGGCAAGGAAATCTGACACATTTATCACCAGGCAAAGCATTAAATGCACAGTTTTTCTATCAGAGCTATTAAGAAGAAAACAAGCCCATCTGTAATTGCCAGACAGGGAGAACAACAATCAGGGAGAACAGCTGCTTTAACCAAGAGGTCTGTGTTGAACAGGAATGATGACACTTTACACCAAAGCCAACAAATACTGTTCTCCTGCAAAACTTTTACCACCAGCACACCCTTAAAGGGGAGCAGTCCATGAAGAGCAGCATTTGCTGACCCAGAACACAGAAACAGCTCTGCAGAGCTGCTGGGAACACTCACAGCCACAACGCGGCACCTGGAACTGAAGGTATCCCCCAGAACTGGTGGACAGCAACTGCAGCTAACTTTCAGAGTTCAGTATCAGTTAATACAAAAGCACATCTATCAGCAATTCTCTCCCACCCAGCCAGCCTGATCCACCTTGGCAGACAACTCCCCACCTCACACGCCTGAACAGGAACGCCTAAACACCAACAGCAAAGAATTTCTGCACACACTTCCTCAATGCCTCTTTTACTGCAAGCAAGACAACACCTTTGCTTATCTATTTCAATCTACACTGGATTTTAAACACTATTAAGGCACTAAAACACATGTTGTGCCCAGAGGAGAGGTGCAAAGAGCCAAGAGCATACCTTACATGCACACATCACCATTTGTTATACCTCAGCCTACAGAAGTTATATTGAAAATCCTGGCATGGAAATCTTGACACAGACGGAGAAAATCTGAGCTTTACAAGCAAAATATGTCATCTTAACTCCACACTTCAAAGTGTTAAACATATTAACTCTACACCACACATAACCTGACGCAGAAGTTGAACAAGAGCAGGTCAGTGAAGCAAGATAAACATTCAGAGGATACAGAGAGAAAATATAGTACCGAAACAACATTCAAATTGCAGTAATTCCCCAGCAAGTGTCAGAGGTTTTAAAAGAGTTCAAGACAAGAACGTAATTTTTCTTAATTTTTTTTTTTTTCAGAATTCCCTAGACTGCTTTGACTGGTCTGATCAGCACTTTTTAAACAGGGTTTTTCTTTGGAAAAGAGCACTCTGAAGACTAAAGTCAGGAATTTCAGAAATGTATACACAAGCAACTACAGGCCCACGCAGTCCAGCGTCCCTGCTCCTCAGAAGATATAGAGCAGGCAAGAATATATAACATTCACTCAGATTCACCAAGCCTGTGTTCTTGGCTCAGAGCACTCCTCAATTCAGGTATTATTTGTCTACTCAGTATTTTCAGACTTCGACTGAGCAGGCAAACAACTAAAGCTCTTCGTACTGCCCAAAGAAAATGTAAAATAGTAGTTACATTCACACTTACTAGTTCGAAACTTCTCCTTTATTGCATCCAAATCCTCCTTGAGGGCCACCTGCATCCAGACTAAGCCAACACACGCGACCACACAAGCAGCAAGAATGACGAACGCACATAAAGGGTAACAGAACCTGCAGCATCGCAGGTAGTCTCCCCTGCAGAAAACAAAGGAACAGCCTGTGAATATACAGCAGTGCCTAGAAAAGTGTTATTTTAAATGCTGTTCTAGCAAGGTAAGGGACAGCGTTGTAACAGCACACATTTTGGCTGACAAGGGCTAACAAAGAGCGTTTTCAGGACTAAATAAGGCTATAAAGTCAGGTCAGGGCTGTTACTCTCTATTCAGTTTATCCTCAGGAGGCAAGATCTAGCATATTTAAAAGCAGCTGTCAGGTTTCCTTTACTAAAATATCCTGCTCTGCTGACACAAACTTATGTCAGGCACATCTGCGTGATAGCTCGAAAAACACGCCTCAAGACAAGGTATTACCATAATGTTACGACAAATATTTCTAGAGCGTTCTAAATTGTGAAAGCCCAGGTTTCCCTGAGACATGCCTACTTTCAGGTATGCACAGAGGCCCATTATTAGCGCTGTTACTTAACTGAAAAGCTTATTTACTGCCAGAAGCACAGCACGTCCCCGAGAAAACCAGCACCGAGCCGGCTCGCAGGACGCTGAGCACACACACACACACACACACAC
>VYZR01023945.1:8542-41848 GCA_013400675.1 Oxylabes madagascariensis
GGGTACAGGACAAGCCGTGGGGCACAGGGAAAGAACATTCAGGATTGCACAGGGCTCACTGCCGGAAGCCCGGGGTGGAACTGAATGCAGGAAAAATCGGGCATGGATGGGGTTTGGGGAGACTGAGGGGCCAGGCAGTGTGAGGGCTGTGGGCACAGGGTGAGCACTGCAGTCGGGATGCTCATCCAGCAGTGCCCTGTGTGGGTCAGTGCTGTCTGCACTGCTCCCATCCAGCCCCACTCCCAGCAGTGTCCCGAGTGGGGCTCTCTGTCCGGGGTGCTCGTCTGTGCCCGTGGGGCAGCGCCGGGCCGGTCCAGCCCGGCGGTCCAGCCGCGCAGGGCTCCGGGGGCGCGGGGCTNCGCGCCGTCGGTCCCGGCTGCAGCAGGTGCCGGTGCCGTCGCTGTCCCGCTCCCACCGGCTATCTCCCGCTCGGGGCGCGGGCTTCGTCTTCCTCTCTGCGCCTTGGGGTGATGATTTAGAGGTTTCCCTACAGTCTTGCCCCAGACGCCGTAGGCTAGATTCTTTGTCGGTACGAGGAAGGCATACAGGTGCGCCCCGCTCTCCCTAGCAACAAAATAAGCGAACAAAAAACCTCCCCACAGTTCTCAGCTGTTGAATTCACAGCCGATGATTTTGGCTTCTTAACCAGAATGGGGAAAATATTGTGAGAGAAGTTTCGCCTGAGCTGGGGGGAGCAGGAGGCAAAGTGACTTTAACTTGTGGGTGTCAGGGGCATCGGTGTGAGCATCTCCGTCCCCGGAGGTCCCTGCGGGGCAGCTGGGGCACGGAGCTCCAGAGGAGACAGCAGACAGGCAGTGCGTGCTCTCTGGCAGGTGTTAGAGGTTTGTACCACTGCCCAAAGTGTCCAGATTTGCTCCATTTGTGTGCACTCGCATGACTCTCCGAGCACTGGAAACTCACCTGCCGGGTCCTGCCCAGGTAACTTGTTCTGGGTGTGTTTGCTGATCTGCAACTCCCAAGCATCGTGCATTTTTACTGACAGTCTCACAGCTTCTTGTGGCTCCTTGTTGCAGATGTATTTGCTCCATTCCTGGGAAGCTTCCTGCAGTTTCTCCTAGGCAGGTTTGGGTGAGACTTAACCTGCCAGTGGGATGTGTGAGATAAGTCTGAGTGGTCTAAAGGGGCTGTAAAATGGGAAACATTAGATCTCCATTGAACATGGAGTTCTCGTTCCAGAGGAGCAGACTTGCTGGCCCAGGAGATTTGGCACATTTAGAGACGGAAATGACAATCATGCAGGATAGGAAGCCCTCAGTGAACCATTTCCTTCACTTTATCTCTTTCTGTGATTCTCTTCTTGTTCCCATGTGGGGTTCTCTGCAGCAAGGGAGAGAGACAGATTTTGGAAGAGCTGTTGTAAAACCTGAGAAAAATCCAAGCTGGAAAAGAATTCTGGAATTCTGTAGGCAGCATTTAATTCCCCCTGCTTCAATTCCAGCTGACATTGGCTAGAGAGGCATGTGCCTCATTTCCCCCATCTGTGAATTGACTTGGCCAGACAGATGAGAAACCTCTGGGGCCAGACTGGGTGGGAAGGCCAAGGCAAGGGCAAGCCTGAGTGATAGCGAGGACATGACAAACCCTCTGCCCAGCTTGTGACCTCTCTGCCTCCCTGGTTCAGCCATCAGGAGCAGGCAAATGGCACAGGTTTCCATGTGTGTTGCTGGGTAATTTATCCTGGGTTTCGCTCCCGTAAATTTTAGTGAATTACCCTCTAAATTCTTGCTGAGCAATCTGCTGTCAAACAGTTGCTTAATGCTGTTCAATGCTCTGGGCTCTCTCTCTTTGTGGAAAGTCTGTCTTTCTAGACCTGGAGAGAAGGTCTGGGCTCTTCTGATATGGCTCTGTATGTGGCATGACATTCCTGAATCAATATTTCTTAAGTGCAGGTATTTTCTCTTTTGTCTTTTTCCTTTCTTGACATTTGCCAAAAGACCATGCCAAAGTTGCTTCCCAGCACATGTCAAGTTCACCTCAACTGACAGATTTGGAGGAACCTGCTGAGGTGCTTGCCCTGATCTTGATTTTTTTCCTCTGGGGAGAGTCTCAGGAAGGCCATGGGAATATTCCAGAGTGGTGAACTCCACAGGCACTTTAGTTGGTTCGAGACCTGCAGCAGGACACAGAGATCAGTGACAATATGTGGAGTTCTGCACAGAACCTTTTTTTTTTTTTTTCTTTGTGGAATGGGGTTCTTTTGTTGGTATTCTTTCCCCCTGTTGTGCAATTTGCCCGTGACATCATTGCTTCTCAGAGGGTGAGCTGCTTGATTCTAGCGTTGTGTGTGCAGTGGATGGGAAGCAGGATCCACCCATGTGCTGGGAGTCAGCTCTTTTCTTCACCATGAAAACGAACTGTAAGCCAGGGAAGCAGAAGGAAACGTTCCTTCTGTGCCGGCAGCTCTTGTCCAGGGAGAAGAAGCTTCAGGGAGGAAAGTCTTCACACACTTCCACAACAGTCTATTTTTAGGAGTGAAAGCTATTCAAGAGGGAAGTATTGATTTTCCTCCTTTCCACCTTGAATGTTCTGTTTATCATTTCCTTCAGTTTCTGTGTAATGCACCATGCACAAAACTATTCTTGCTTCTCCCCTCGTGCCCCAACCAGTCAAGGATGTGGCCTTTGCTGAAACCGTTTTTGTTTGGCGCCTGAAGTCTTTGCATGCCCAGAAACTCATATTTTGAAACTAATTCTGCTCCTTGGGAGCCAGAATATGTCTGTGTAAAACCTCACCACTGTCAGCTGAGAGAGGAGAATGGGGACATGCAGGTGCAGAATCTCTCCTGCCTTCCCTGAGCTGACAAGGGCCAAATTCTCTTGCTGACGGCTCTTGATTTACAGCAGCTGGATGGAGCATGGGTGGGGTTTTTTGTTTTGGTGGGGGTTTTTTTGTTTTGGTCTTTTTTTTTAAGTTGTGGGGCTTGTTTGCTTGTTTTGGGGGTTTTTTTGTTTCTTTGCTTTTCCTAGTAGCATCTGTTTATAGGCAAAAACCTAGGTCTAAAATAGTATTAAAAAGCAAGAGTGCTTTTTTTAATTATTTTTTTTCTGGGGACTCTGGTCCTGGTGGGCATTCTTTGCCTGGTGTTACATAGAAGTACTGAACGTCACAGGTTTCTGGCACAGCACAGGTTCTCTTTGTGAACCAGGGAAGGCCAGAGCACCAGCTTGGCCACCTTGTGGTGCAGAAGTAGTTCTACCTCTGGCCCTGGCAGTGATCAGATGGCAGCTGACCTGAGGGTGGCATGATAAACTGGTCTGCATGGACCTCAATCCCGTTAATGACACCTGTCAGTGTCACACAGTGCTGTGGTAGTGTTTCCTGTGTGCTGCTGTAATGGGCAAGGGGATGGCCCGTGACACACACACAGATACTCGTGGCCAGGGGCAGGACTCTGTTCTGGACCCTCCTTGGGCCGCAGTCCCCAGCTGTGCCTGTGACCCTCGTGCAGCAGCAAAGTGTGTCTGGCAGTTTGGGCTGGCCTTCAGTCCAGACAAGCCCCCTGTGAGTGCAGCTCATCTTCTCAAAAACAGGCAGATATCACAGGCTTATGAGACAGGGTGGCCATACTGCTGGGGTTTTTTTCTGTTTTCTTTTTTAAATTATCTTTTTACAAGAATTTTATTCCTTGTACATGCACAGCCAATGTGGTGGGAGTGCAGAGTGCCACCGGAGCTTTAACCCTGGTCCTTGGGCTCAGCTGTCTCCCTGGCTATATCTCCAAGAACATCTTTAGAAGCTCTGTGGAAAATAGGTGAGTTACTGTTCTGTCCTCATGTCTCACCAGAACTGGCTGACCTTCAAAAGCTTTGCTGCAGAGACGCTCAGTCATGCCAGAAGAGTCTTCTGGTGCAGCTCAGAGCCACGTTTGTCAAGAACAATCTCAGTTTTCTTCTCCCAGCCCCTGGGAGGATGGGGATGTGCTGACCCTTTGGGCAGGACTAGACCGTACCTGGTGAGCTGGGGTGGCCTGGGCAGGGACCAGCCCTGCTTCGTCTTGGAGCTGCATGGTGTGGGGATGTGTCACCAGAGACACAAGAGGTGCAATCATGGAACCACAGCATGGTTTGGGATGGTAGAGATCTTTAAAGGCCATCTAATCCAACCCCCTGCCATGGGCAGGGACACTTTCCACTATCCCAGTCTGCTCCTAGCCCCATCCAGCCTGGCTTTGGACACTTCCAGGGTTGGAGCAGCCACAGCTTCTCTGGGCAACCTGTGCCAGGGCCTCCCCACCCTCATTGTGTTTTGTTTTTTGCTTATATGTAGTCTCAATCTGCCTCTTTTACTTTCAACCCATCATCCCTTGTCCTATCATTACAGGCCCTGCTAAAAATCTGTCCCCATCTTCCTTGTAAGCTCCCTTTAGGTGTTGGAAGGGCCTCTAAGGTCACCCCAAAACCTTCTCTTCTCCAGGCTGAGCAACTCCAACTCTGTCAGCCTTCCTTGTAGCAGAGGTGTTCCAGATCTGTGGTTATTTTCGTGGTCCTCCTCTGGCCTGGCTCCAGCAGCTCCAGCTCCTTCCTGTGCTGGGTACCTCAGGGCTGGGGCAGCTCTGCAGGTGGGGTCTCACCCAAGCAGGGCAGACAGGCAGAATCCCCCCTTCCCTGCTGCCCACGCTGAGGGGTCAGGCCAGCACAGGGGGGTTTCTGGGTCCCAGCAGACCTGGCCAGGCCAGGACCAGTTCTCACCCACAGCACCCACAAAAGTCCTTCCCCCAGGGCTGCTCTTTATCTGTTCCTCCCTCAGCCAGAGCCCACTCAGCTCATTGCTGATGGGCATCCATTACAAGAAGTACTTGCAAAGATACTTCCAAGAGCCCCTGTGAGTGAAGTTATGAGTGGACAGCATCCAGAGTTTTACAGCAGCTTCTGGCAACATCTGATCAGGCATTTCTCTGTCAGCTGGTGTAGGAGAGCTGGTGGTCCCCACTGCTGTTCCTGCTGCCACACTCTGCTGGGAGCTAATACCTTAAAACAAACATGTAATATCAAAAGTACAAGAAAAACTTTTGCCCATTAAAAAAAAAAATCAGTTTGATGAATTAATACTTTCCATGAAATATTGAAGTACTCTCCTTGAAAGAGGGTTTGGTTTTTTCCTTGCTGCTCAGATCTGTGCTGTGCATGTCCTGACACTGCTGCCATGGTGGCTGCATGATCTGGTGTGGGCCAGAGGTCCTTGAGGTCTGCTTTGCTCCTGAAGACCCAGAGCCACTCACCCGGGTTTCCTTCCAGACACTCACTCAGGGCTCTCCAGAAGGGTCAGGTGGTCATGAAAATCCCTGTTGAGTCACAGCTCCCTCTGACTGAGCTGAAGGATCTCTGTGTATCAGGATCCCAGCTCAAGCTGCTTAGTGGTGTCCTCAGGGGCTTGGCTCAGAAATAGCAGCAAAAGGGCAGGTGGGACATCCCAGGGTGGGGAGAGGTGCCAGCTGTGTGTGCCAGGTAAGCAACCCTGGGTGACCCTGCCCCGCTCAGCATGCTCGCTGTGCCCTGAGGATGCCGTGGGGAAAGAGGCTGCTCCTGGTGCTGTGCATTGTTTTAGGGAAACACCTGCCAAGTTGCCTCCGCTAGGACACCTGTTGTTTGGCGCAAACACTCCAGTTTCCTGAAAGGACAACGTTTTCTTTCCTTAGTATTCTATCTGGGGTTTTAAATATTTGTGTTTGTTCTTCAGACTTTTCCTCCTTGTTCTAAGGGTTAAGAGATTTTTCTCTGGAAATTTTGTTTTGCAAAGCCCAGATAGAAAATCTGTCCTTTCTGCAGAGCAGTGAAAGGGAAGGGGTGAGGGGTGGAGCTGCAGATGGAGGTGGTGAGGAAGCACCTGAGAAGGATTGATCTCGGGGCATCAGCGGCTCCCAGGCATCCCGACACGGAGCCCTGGGGGCAGGGGCCCCTGCAGGCACCACGATCCCCGTGGCTCAGAGGGAATGTCGAGACGTTTGGAGGGCAGTGGGAAAGCCAGAGCACTTTGTGCTGCCGAGCAGAGGGGTGAAGCCAAAGGCAGAGGTCGGCTGCAGCTGCTGCCACACGAGTGTTACAGATGGGGCACACGGGGCTGAGAGGGGGCACGCCAGCAGGAATCTGCTCAGGCTGCCTTTGAGAGATCCTGTATTTGTGTTCCAGGCTGCAGAACTGCTGGGCTTCTGCTCCTTTTGTGGTCACTTCCTGGTCACCCTCTGAGAAGGGGTCAGATTTCCCATCCTATCAGCTCTAATTTCTGGAAACACAGCTGGATCACAAGGTCCCCATTTGTGGTTCTGAGGTGCTTCTCAGGAGCGGATGTAGGAGCAGTGTGGCTGAAGGAGCAAGCTGAATTCTGTTGTATTAGGAAGAAAGAGCCCAGAGAGTACCCAGTGCCAGAACTGCTGGAGGGTTGAATTTCCTCCATTTTCTGCCCATGGCTGAACAGGCAGGAGTGGCTCCCTGTGAGGAGCTCACCAGCAAATGAGTCCTGCCCTCCCTTCTTGGTTAGGGAGGGAGTACTTTGTTAGGGAGGGAGCTGGGGGAGTACTATGGCCTGGGAAGGTGCTGAGTGGAACAGGTCCGGGTTTTGTTGAGACAAAATTTTTTGTGCTTCATTTCTGTGAGTTTCCAGCCATCTCTGCTGTTCATTGGTTAACTTACTGATATTTCTGTTACAGCACCATTTCTGCCATGGACCAGCAGCCCGCTGTGCGAGTATGACAGAGCGCGTCCCTGAGGCACAGAACTTCCAGTTCCAGCAGAAGACACGAGGGAGGAGGCCAGGACATACGGAACTCCTAGGCTGGTCAGAAGGCACACTGTGAAAGGTGGATATAACAGTTTTGGGTTTGAAGTACAAAGTGCTGATATTCTTCTTGACTTCTGGCAGATATAGGCATTATTTGTTTCATTTTGTGTTTGATTCTGCCACAGCCCACATTTCTTCCCAGGGTTAGAGCTCAGGGTATTGGCAGTGGTGCATGGCTGCAGGCTTCCTGTGCCTTGCAAGGCACGCTGTTCAGGTGTGCAATTACCGCTGATGTTTGCAGTTACAAGTATCAAACCAATTAGCTGGTTTGACGGAACACTCACGGTCTGGCAGGCTCAGTTTGGGGGTGGGAAGCTGACCCAGGCTTTGCATCTCCAAAAGAAGCCCACGGATCCATGAGATCCATGGGAAAGGAATGCAGTTTCACTGTCTGCTGTGGAAGGGTAATGCAGTATGACCATGACAGGGATGACCAAATGCACCGAGCAGGGGAGGCTGGGTGGGCAGGAGGGTTCCATGAGTGTCACAACAGGTGTTACCCTCTGTTAGAGCTCTGGTCTCCACAAGGTGCCAGCAGGTCTCTTTGTGTTACAAATGGGTTGTGAATTAGTGTTGTTAACTCTGAAAGCTGTCCAGAAGAATTCCTCAGTCACTGTCATTCATGTTTTCCTGTGATTTTTGTCACTTCCAGGTAAATGGGAGATTTGGAGACTAGCTTAATCCATACACGAAAAACATGTAGAATAGAGCGAATGGTAGCAAAATGGCTTCATCGCTCTCGGGACAGCGCACCCAGGTAAGTGTGGTTTTTTTGGAAGGAACAGCTACGGTCACCTTTGATCAGAGACAGCACGAGGCTCTTCCCAGTGAACACGGGCTGGCACAGCCTGCAGATCTTACTCATTGTTTCCACTGTTCTTGGGACATATGCACACAGAGAAAGAAAAGCAACAGCGTTTTTAAGCAACCCCCTTGGCTTCCAGGGACAGATATTCCTGCCTTGCTCTGCTGTGGTTTTGTGAGGAAGAAATACAGGATTGCTCCATGTGAAACTTGCTCTTCTTGAAGGTGGGGTCGTGCTTCTCTTTGTGGGCCCACATTTTTGGGCAAGACTAGGTTGCATTTACCAGGGAAACTGGTCCATTGCTGCTTTCCTTCCCTGAGGTCTGAGAGTCAACATTAGGGTGGAATGGACATACAGTGGATATAGAGTGGACATCCGTATGCTGGATCCCAGTAGAAGCTGAGAGCTGTGTGTTCTTGCGCTGCCTCACTGGGTGAAGGTGCTGCTGCTTCCTGTGAATGGAGGTCATGGCTTGCGGTGGGCCACACCTGGGCCACTCCTTCTGTGTGACCACTGGGCTGGGATGACTGGAAAGTTGTGGTCACAACCAGCCTGATGTCTTCAACTTCCTGCAGAGCCCAGGGAGTCACACAGACTGTAGAGCCAGGGGCCCAGGAAGTGCCAGCCTTGGGGCAGCACCACAGCCCCTTGAGAGCAGGGAATTGTGCGGATGCGGGCCCTTTGGACAATCTGTCTCTGGTTGTATCATGTTTAATAGTCTCTTCTGATCTCACAGGGGCAGTGTGCCTGTGATGGACAGTGCCGGGGACAGCGCAGCCCAGCCCCTCAGCCGGGTCAAAGTGACTGTCACCGTGTACAAGGACCTCGTCCTGCAGCACTACGGCTTTGAGATCTGTCCAGGCCTTCCCCTGACCATTGCATCTGTCACTGCAGGTGTGTCCTCCCTGGAGGCACGGGTCTGAGAGTCCAGCATGGTAGCAGGGATGAACCGCTACCTGGGGTAAACACCAGGTGTTGGGGATAAACTCCTGGCAGGGGTTTGTGGTTTCTGAGGTACCTGTTTGGTGTGTGAGCCCTGAGCATGGCAGCAGAAGCCTGGGTGCCTGTGGCACACAGAGTGCTAGGATGTCTCCTAGGACCCACAGTGTGGAGCCAGTGTCAGTATCCCCATGGGTCCTTCACCTGGGCTCGCTCACTGCTGCTCTTCATGATGCAAAGAGCTGCTCAAAGTAAAGTTCTTCCTGGTGTTTTATCTGAAATGCAGAGGAAGAATTTAATCTTATCTTAGAGAATTTAATCTTATTCCGCTGTGGCTGTGGTGATCTGTTGCTGAACAGACCCTGGCCTTTCAGCACTGTAACACAGAGAGGCTTGCTGCTGGGTGCAGACAATGCTGAAATCAAGCAGATCAGCTCCTCTAGCTGTAGACAGGAGGGCTGTAACTCAGAAACTGTGATTCTGTTTCTTATTTATATTTCACTTTTTTTTAATGGATGCACAAAAGCACGTGGTTTTCATCTGTTGGTGTGAGTGTGATAGCCCTCTCTTTGGGGGGTGGCTGGGGCTCTGGGCTGGGGCATGTACCCTCTGTCACCTCCCATTTCTCTTTAAGCCCCTTCCCATGTGAAACACAGTGAAATTATCTGAGAGTTGTGGGGTGTAAGGAGTGGGTTTTTGTCTTGCTGTGCTTCTCTGTTCTCCTAATCAGAAAGAATAAATCAAATTTTAGTAAAGCTGAGCCACAAAGGAACCTGCCCGTCTGACCCTGTCCTTTGCTGATGGGAGCCCAGAGCTATGTGGCCCGTGTTTGGTTCCCAGTGGATGGTGTGGTGGGCTGTGACAAGGGGACAGGCATGTGCTGGAGGGTTTTCCATGGGCAGAGAGAAGCTCGGGTGGAGGGCAGGGGGACACACCAGGTGATGTAAGCACCCAATGTCCTTCAACCCCTTTTATTTTGCCATCCAGATATGGTTGTTGAAGCAGGCGCGTGGAGGGAAGAGGAGCTCACACTGAGTGTCTCTGGGCATCCTTAGCACAGATGTGGCACTTGGGGATATTAGCTAGTGGTGGACCTGGCCGTGCTGGATTAATGGATGCAGTTCATGATCTTGGAGGGCTTTTCCAGTCTAAACGCTGCTGCGATCCCCGGGTGGGAGGGGCTGGCCACGACTCACTGTGCTGTGTTGGTTGCCCGCAGGGAGCACGGCCGAGGGGAAGCTGCAGCCGGGTGACCAGCTCCTCAAGATCAACTCCACCACAGTGCACGACCTGTCTGTGGAGCGGGCAGCCAGCATCATCAGGTGTGCAGTGTCCCTCGTGCCTGGCCGGGCAGAGGGGTGGGGGTGCTGGCCCTGGCTGACCGCCTATCCATGTTGCAGGGAGGCTGGTGATGAGCTGCACCTGACCGTCCTGCGCTGCGCGTCCGTAAGTGGCCCTTCCTCGGCTCTCACGGCACCCTTTGGCACAGGCAAGGGGTGGCTGGACTGGCGTGTAGGCTGTGAGGGGCTGGCCAAAGCCACGAAGATGCCCTGAGCATCCTCTGCTGTCACACACACCCTTGGAGGGGGCTTGGAATGAGTGGGCAGTGACTCCTCGAAGCCCCTGGTGCAGGGCCAGGCTGTCTTGTGGCATGGGCTGCAGGGAGAGACTCTGCTCCATGCACCCTGGTGGGCTCTGGAAGGTCTGGATGTGCTTGGGGGCTCCTCCCAAATCCCATTTTCTGTCCCTACCATGTGTCCTCAGGGCAGGATGGGGCTGTGGCAGGCGAGGAGGCACAAGCACTTCTGACAGGTGAAGGATTGGCTCTGCCTGGAAGCTACATATGAGGACACTGAGGGATTCTGCTACTGTTCTTGGGGACCATCGTAGTGTACAGGGTATTTGTGCACAGGGACTTGGTGGCATTTCTACAGAGTTCCTGAACACACATGGTGTCTTGTGAGCCTGATAGGACCCTGCCATGGTGAGAGCAAGGTTGTGTGACAGCAGTGCAATGTGGTCAAGTTGCCTTTGTGACCTTGGGCGTTTTCTGAACGGTTTGCTGTACTCTGGGAGGCCCAGCAGAGCAGGGAAGTGCTGCCCACATGGGTGGGCAGGGGTCTGTCCATCAGTGCCAGGCTCTCTACGTTGGGTTAGGTACAGCCCCACTGCAAACCAGCTGTTGGCAGATCCCCAGCTGTTCTGTGGTGTCCCAGCTGTGTTGCATGATGTGGGGAGACACCTGAGCAGAGCAGCTGGTTCCTGTGCAGTGACGCGGGGAGAGTGTATGGCACACGCCACACACGTGTCCGCTCGCTGGGCAGCCAGGGTTGGGTTCAGCAGCTGCCCGGGCATGTCCAAAGGGCCTGTGGCAAGGCTGAGAGCGGAGAGGCTCCCCAAAACACCTCTTCATGTGGGCAGGAGGCAGCACAGTGGGAGCAGCCCCAGCACGGGCGGTAAGCTGTGCCCCTGCCTTCGCTGCCCTGACCAAACTCCGCTGTCGTTTCAGGGTGGCCCCAAGTCGTCGTTCCTCACTGCAGAGAAGAGAGCAAGGCTGAAAACAAACCCCGTCAAAGTGCGGTTTGCGGAGGAGGTGCTGCTGAACGGACACTCCCAGGTCAGGGGAGCGCAGCTGCGGCCGGGCAGGGGGGATGCCGGGGGGATGCCGGGCTCTCCTGTGGGTGGGTGTCAGAGTGGGGTGGTGTGGCTGAGGCTCAGGGTGCCAGTCTGCCCTGGGCATGGTCCAGGCAGCTGCCCCCTACTGCTGCCGGAGGTGATCGGGGCAGGGAGGAAGCACTGGCATCTCTGCAGGGTTTCGTCTTTGATGTGCTTGCTTGGACTAATGGAATATACCCACATGCACTGCTTCTGTCTCGTTCCCCTGTCAGACCTTAAACCATTCCCTCACCACTGCAGGAGGCAGCTGTCATCTCCTGATGTGCTAATCCATCCATGATGAACCCACACTAAAGTGTGGGCATGACAAATCCTGACCCAGAGACGGGAGGTGAACGCCGATGTGTGTGCCAGGTTTATGTGCTGCTGGAGTAACTGAGCTGGCCCCTCCTGGGGACAGGTCACTGTTCAGAGGATTTGTCACTGGTCACTTTGCTTTGCTGTTAGGTGTGACAGTGTTCTCAAGCTGACAGGGTGGCAACTTGTTCTCACATCCCTGCAGAGGGTTTTCACAGAGCATCCACAGCTACCTCTGTACCTGACCTCTGTAACTGACCTCTGTAAGGTGAGCTGGGTCACAGCTTCTTGGAGGGTGCTGCAAACCCATCACCTGGTTCCTGGTGCTGCTGGCAGCTGAACTGGGTGCACAGGGCTCTGCCTGCATTGGTCTCCTTGTAGCAGAGGTGAGAACACTTGTACCCTCCCCAAAGCGTGAACAGCTTGTCAACGTATCCTTTTCTTTCTGTGTAACTTTCTAAGATCACTGGGATGAACTGGGGTTAACTGGGAGTCATTAGCTCTGTCGACCTTTCCTTTTCTCTTTCAGAATGAAAAAACTCTGTGGTCAAAATGCCCTGTCTGGCCCCCTGCTCATTAGTGCTGTTTAGTTGTCCGGGTCTGACCAAGCCTTTCTGCTTTGCAGCAATGACAAACCACCCACTGGGCTCTTTTCCTTTTCCCTTCCTGTCTGTCTCTTGTTCCCTGTGGCTGATGGAACTCTCCTGATACAGCTCAGAGCCCTCCCAGGGCAGGTGTTTCCTCTTTCCCCTGCACATGGGCAGAGGTGCAGCCAGAGGTGCCTGCCCATAGGGTGGTCACAGTGTGAATGCAGGTGGGGACCCCTCTCCTCCTCCTCCCTGCAGGACAGGGGAGGGTCAGCTGTCCCTCCAGACATTTGCCAGGGTCTCTCTGGACCCTGGGATCCTTCCCTTCCTGCCACACTGTTGCCAGGTGTGCCAGCACTGCTGCAGGGCTTGTCCCTGCCCTCCCAGGGCTGTGTTCACATCCCTCAGGTGTTGGTGACATGGCTGTCTGGAATCCTGCCTGGGCAGGGGGCGGCGGGGCCCTCCCTGGGACAGCATCTAGGCAGCAGATCCGTCCTACTGGGAGACATCTCCTCACTGGGAGATTCACCAGGCAGGGAGTGGGGGAGGATGTGCCCAGGAAGTGGCCCCAGGCAGAGATGCTTGGGAGCTTTGGGCAGGACTGGTCATGGGAAACAGGCATACCCGAAATCACCAACAGACTCTGCTTTTCTTACAGCTGGGGATTGACTCAAGTGTCTGCCTGGAGGTTCCAGGAGCTGGAGGCTGGGCTCTGGTGTCACAGCCCATGAGGTCTCAGATCTGTGCCTCAGATCAGTCACTGACTGATCGCAGGATCACAATGGATCTGGAAAAAGACCTCTTTTGAGAGTCTAAAGAGGGCACCTCTGGAGGGAATGCTGCACTCTGTGCCTCCCTACAACTCTGTCAGCATTGTGCTGCGCTAATCATACATCTGCAAGTGCAGAGGAGGGACACAATCAGTGTTTAGATTGCCATTCATTTAATGACAGCACAAAGGTAGGAGAAATTAATTCAGGTGCTGGGTCCCACTGGTGTTGGATTCCCTTTTCACCATCTGGACATGTAACCTGTTTTGAGCAGTGAAGTATTAGCACAAAGGAAGAGTACATAAATTTGTTGCATATTTATGATTTCTTTCTGGAAAAACACTATGCACCACAGCAACCCTGAGTGCTTTAGGGCTGCTCTCCTTTCCATGGGCTGACGTACTAAGGCAGCCAAAATGGGCATTATGACCCTGAAAACTGTACAGCCTCCAGTTTCAGTAAATATACTGCTCTTGTCATCCTAATGGAGCACGGCTAAGTGATCCTTGTGGCGACGGGAAGGATCCCAGCGGCTGCGTTCTGCAGCTGAAACCCGACACTCCGGGTTGGGAACATAAATTGTTAATGAGCCTTGCTGCTGTCCTGCCTCCGCTTTCTGCAGACCGATGATGTATTTCTATATCACGGAGCAATATGCAAGGGACAGGTCCCTGGGGACCCAGGGGCGAGCGCCAGGCAGTGTGTTATTAGCAGCTGTAAGCTGGGGTGAATCAGCCCTACCCCAGAAGGACAGGAGGGGTATGGCTGTTGAAGCTTTCACAGTTGATTCATAGTAGCTCCTGACAGCCTTCACAGAAAGAGAGAAACCTCTCTGGGTGTTCTGGCTGGATAATTGGGTCTGACCAGGAGAGTGGTAGTGATTTGTGCAGATGTTAAGTTTTGTTGTGTGCTGGCTGTGCAAGGCCCCCCTCACAAGATAACTGTGACCATGGGAGCTACCAGGGGAGATGGTCAGCTGGTGTAAAACAGCATCACTGTCCTGCAACTGGTGGAGGACCCAACACCTGTCAAAGACGTGATGTATTTGGGCTAGTTAAAGAGCCCAGAAGTTGGGCTAGAAAAAAGAGCAGCCGTGTTCTCTTGTTTTTTCTCAGTGGTGACTGTAGGCAGCTTGAACTCCACAAAATGGGTATGAGAGGAACAATGATGGGATTCAGAAGTGTTTTATGTTTGCTCTGGCAGCACTTCCAGGGTCTGTGGGCTCTCTATCTAGAGGGACCGAGGCTGTGAGGTTTGTAATGTGAGGCACAGTAAATGAAACATAGAAGAGATCATCTTAGAAACACCATTCTTAGCCATGAGACTCTCTTGAAAAGTAGATGAACCCTTTAGGTGATGGGAGTAGTGTGCTGGTCCAAGAACATGAAAAAGATGTGCTGAACAGGAACTCCAAGAGTGGAGGAGTAAACCTGCTCAGCACCGAGCAACCAGAGGAACAATGGTGAAACTGGGGAGAAAGCTGCAGGCGTTCTCTACTGAAGGGGTGAGGTGGAGGGCTGAAAGGTGATCAGGCTGCCCCAGGAGGACAGAGATCAAGTCCCCAGACCCTTCTTGAAGCACCCAACAGAGATGTTCTCACTGAGGGTGTCCTCATCTTGTCCCACATGTTTGGGACCTATCTCAGGACACTCTGGTGGCATCATCTCCTGCTCAGGAAGTGCCAGGGTTATAAATCTCAGGGCAAGGCTCAGTGAAAGCAGCACTGTGTGTTTGGCAGGCTCCCCGTGGCAGTGTGGAGGGTGTGGGCAGCACCTGGGGGTGGAGCTGTGGCTGCTGCTGGGGTATGGTGTCAGTGTGGGGATCCGTGCTGCTTGGTGATGGGTGATGGGAGGACGCCTTTTCTGGAGGCACTGCTGGGTTTTGGTGATGAGCAGGGAGGATGACTTTCTGCTTTCAGCGCCTGCCGGATCCTGCTGTGCCGCTGGGAACGGAACGGTGCTCCCAGGCCGCGTGCAGCCGCTGCACTGCCCGGAGTGTTACGGTAAAGGCATTTGTTGTGCTCTCTTTCTGTCATTCTGTGCCAGAAGCATAATCAGGAGTAAAGCTTGGTGCCATGGAAGAGGGCTGCCAAGGTAGAGAAGGATTTTCCTGGATTCCAGGACTTGCAGTGCCAGGCAGAGCAGCTGGTGCCCGCAGGCTGGATGCCTGAGGGTCTAGCTGCTGCTTTTGATCTACAGGGGAGCTCCCTCCTGTTCATGCCCAATGTCCTCAAGGTGTACCTGGAGAACGGACAGACAAAGGCATTCAGGTTTGAGAGGAGCACCACTGTGAAGGTAAGGATGCTCGGCAGGCTGTTTCCACCACCCCAGTCCAATCCATCAGCAAAGGTGTGGGCAGGGCACTTGCAGCCTCCCAGTTGAATTGACCAGCTGCTGGCGTTGCTGGCTGGTGCTGGGCAGGCTGGGTTTTCTGAGTTCCAGCCTCATTTCTGCACTGGTAAGGATGTTTCTCTTTGGAGACATGAGCACTGATTAACCTCCCAGGTGAAAGAGCAGCACTGAAGGGAATGATCCTCCTGAAGGAAGAGTGATCCTCCCTCAGATCAGTTACGCTGGGGGCATCACAGACAGGTTGCCATCATTCCCCTGAAAACACAAAGCTACTCTGCAGAGCCATTGATCCAGCCCTTCCCATAACTGCTGTGCTTGGACAGAGCCGGACACACCTCCGGTTTTTCTGGCCTGATTGTTGCAGCTGCTCGGTGTTTACATTGGACTTAGTAAGATTTGGCCATGGCCAGTGGTTGGAGGTCATAAATTACTTAGAGGAGAGGATCTGCACCAGTGCAGATCCTGTGGGAGAGACTCACGATGGACAGACATTCTGGGGCTATCAGGCTGAAAGTATATTAAGGGGAAACACAAAGAGATTTCATTTATCATGCAGTGAAAACTTCCCTCAGAAAAGGAGGAGTTTGTCTAGTTCATTCAAGCTTCACAAAACCATTATGGTCTCTCAGGGAAGTAAGTGTCTGCAAGTCTTTTGACTTGCAGGGTCTAGAAAAAGAAAATAATGAAATAAAGCGAGGAGAGGATTGTAAAGAGATATTTGAATGCCTGTCCAAAGGGTTTAATTTCTAAAGGATGGATTAGCTCTTCATCTTTGACTTGAGTTTCTCAGCTCTGACATGGAACAAGATTTCCCAGTTTTTGAGAGCAGCCCTCATGAATGCCCTCCAGAAGCACCTAAATGAGTAAAATGCTTCCCCAAGTTAGGTGTTTTGAGAAATTCCTGTGTCTTGAGACATCCTGGCTTGAAACTGAGTTGAGTCAAACATTTATGCTTGCCTCAAGAGGCTTGAGTAAGTCCTAGGGCTTCTGTTTCAATTTGTGTGCAGTCAAGCCTGAGGTAATATTTTCTTTTTGCCAAAAGTAAACCTTGTTACTTCCATAACAGTTAGAATATTGACAGAATTCTCTATTACAAAGTGAAACACTAGTTTCAGTTGGATTTGGTAAGATTTTTACAAATATGGTCTCAAATTCTTGTTTATTGGAGAGAAGAGTTTTTCACCAGTTATTTTTGGTTTCTTCACAAATCAGAGAATTACAGACTGATTTGGATTGGAAGGGACCTTAGAGATGATCCAGTTCTAACCTCCTACCATGGGCAGGGACACCTTTCACTTGCTTCAAGTCCTGTCCAGCATGGCCTTGGACACTTCCAGGGATCCAAAGTCTTGCAGAGTTCTAGCAAGCTAGAATAACAAACACAGCAAACACTTGGGTCAAGGGTGACAGAAAGTCAACTCTACCTAGCTGAAAACTGTAAAACTTTGAGTGTGAGGCAGCTCAGGACAGGCAGCTCTAGGAAATGGATTTGATACCTGTGACACCTAGGAGTTTTCAAAGCTGCAGCTTCCCCACCTTGTCCTCCAGGCCTGCTGGGATGTGTTGTGCTCTGTCTGTCCGTGCCTCCGCAGGCTGGAGTCATGCAGTGACCCCCCTGTGGTGTGTGAGTATCTGGTGCCACATCTGAGCTCCGTGTGACCCCTGTGCCCCTGCCAGGACATCGTGCTGACGCTGCAGGAGAAGCTGTCCATCCGCAGCATCGCCCACTTTGCGCTGGTGCTGGAGGAGCAGTACAACCTGGCCAAGATCCACCTGCTGCATGAGGAGGAGCTCATTGCACAGGTGAGCTGAGCCCCCCCATGCATCCCACAGCCCTGCAGAGGGGCACTGCCCCCCAGGAACAGAGGCCAGTGAGTGGCAGAGGGAGCCCAGTGCTGCAGATGTCACCAGAGGGGTGAGCTCAGCTCAGCCCCAGTGATGCCATCCACTTCTGCCATGGTGTTCACCCACATCCCTGGGGAATGGGTACTTTGGGAGCATCCTGAGTGCCCCCAGACACAGAGCAGTACGCATGGGCTGGTGTTGCCTGGACCACGGAGAGCGGTCGTGGGTGACATCCTTTGTGCCACCTGTCACATCAGCCCATCCACAGAGGGCTGCTTGAGTCTTAAAACAGCTTTAAGGTAGCTGTGCATGGCCTCATTACCATTCCCTCAGTAGTCAGAGCATTCACCCAGGTAGGGGCCACTTGGATTAAATTCTGAGTCAGTACTTTGTGTCCTGTAAACATGAGGTGAGCTCGTGTGATCCTGCTGCTGTAACAGTAGTGTGGGTTTGTCAGGAAGTGCCTGCTCAGGTGTCTCAGCTCTGTGCTGATGGGTTTTTTGCTTGGCAGTCCATTGCAGAGGGGTTCATGGAATCATATAGAATATCCTGAATGGGAAGGCATACACAAGGATCATTGAGTTCAAGTCCCTCAGTGGCTGATGCTGTCAGACCACTGAGCACATGGGTCAGAGGATATCCACTGGGCAGGATTTGCCCAGAATAAAATGTGCTGATGTATAACTCAGAGTCTTGACCTTGCATTGACATTACAGTGATGATTCAGGGGTCTGTTTAGGGCTGCTGTGTCTTGTGACTGTACTCCAAAGCAGAGCAGCCTGCCCCTTCCCCTGCTGTTATCACACAGCCCCAAAGCCTCTGTCCTGGTCACACAGCAAGTGTATGGGATCAGTGGGCATTTAAATGAAGTGTTGCTGTCAAAGGGCTTCTGGGCTACTGCAGGGAGAAGAAAAAACAGATGAAGAATCAGAGATAAAATTACAAACACTAGCAAAATCTCCTTGTGTTTGTTAGGGACAATCCGCACTATTCCCTTGCCAGTGGTGTTAAATGATTCCTGTGGGTTTGCGGAGCCAAGGCTCATTGTGCACATGTGGAGGGAGGACTTGTGGTGTGATGCTCTCTCTCTGTTGCAGGTGGTGCAGAAAAGAGACTCTCATGACTACCGCTGCCTCTTCAGAGTGTGCTTTGTCCCCAAGGACCCCTTGGACCTCCTGCAGGAAGACCCAGTGGCCTTTGAATATTTGTACCTGCAGGTGACACTGGGACATGCCATGCTTAGGAATCCCTTCTCACCCCATTCTCATTTTTGCTTTAAACCAGAGCCTCAGACTGGCTCAGCTGTGTGGATGTGAAATGCAGAGCACTTAAAATCAGAGCATTTCAATTCAATTTGCCTTAAATTCTTAAATTAACTTGTATGCTTGGCTGGTGATGTCCTTAATTGGATGCATGGTGTCATGTTGGCAGTCTTGTTCTGTGTTCTTGCTGACCTGCCTGTGCTCTCTTTGCCCCAGAGCTGCAGCGATGTGCTCCAGGAAAGGTTTGCTGTGGAAATGAAGTGCAGCATGGCGTTACGTCTGGCTGCCCTGCACATACAGGAGAGGATCTACGCGTGTGCTCAGCCACAGAAAGTGTCCTTGAAATACATCGAGTAAGTGCACATGTTTCTGTGTTCTGGTGTTATTGAGCCCAGCCAAAGTAGGAGACACCTGAAAGTGGCATCGCTGTTTGCCCTGTGTTTAGCTCTGCACAGGAGTCCAAAGGGGACTGCAGCCTCTTGGCTATGCTGCCCGTTCTAGGTGGGCCTCCCTGTCTTTAACCCACAGAACTACCTGAGCAGTACAGACAGTGAACACCTGGGTGTGTCCCGAGGCAGAGGGAGGGTTTTATCTGTCACAAGGCCAGGGACTTGAAACTGCAGATCTCTCGCACAGTGATGGTTACCCAAGCTGCTCCTGCCAGTATTGACTGCAGTATCTGGAGAAAGGCTGTAATCATTACCTTTGCACAGCGAGCACATCCCTTCATCCACCAGAAGCATGCCAGAAATACCTACTTTGGGCAGTGATAGATCCTGTGAAGTATTGGGATCTGTGGGGAAATGACCAAAAAATGCTTTCAGAGGGAGCGGGTGTGCCATGCTGCATGTTGGTGCTCTTGGACTGCACCTGCCCTAGAGAAGCCCCTGCTCTAGGCAGTGTTGACGAGTTTGTGATTAATTACCAGGCACTGGTGTGGTGACCAGATTAATTACCAGGCACTGGCTGCCTCGTGTGCAGCCAGATGTGCCCCTCTGTGTGCAGCCAGATGTGCCCCGCTGTGTGCAGGGAGTGGGGACAAAGGGTAGCTACACTGCTCTCACCTCACAGGTGTTTACTCAGCTTGGGCTGAGTAAACTCTTCAGCAGCAAACATGGCCCATGGTTTGGGTCTGGGAAACTGAACGTGCTGAAATGTCATGATCTTGTCACCAAAGCAAGGTGCATGCAAGGACAGAATCTCCATCCTCTGGATGGTGAGGGGAGATTGGGACTGTCCTGCTAATAAAGGTTGTGAATTACCTCCAGTGAAACCATGTGAAAATGGCCGTTCTGCACCAAAGTGCACATTGTCCAGTCCCACTCCCAACCTGGTGGCAGGTGCAGGTAGCAGTGAATTTGAGCCAGTGAGGCCACTGGTGTGTCACAGTCCCCCAACGCTGCCTGCTGCCTCTGCCCTGTCCTGTGCTGCTGAGGGTCAGTGTGGCTGGGACCCTCTGTGCTCCTTTCCCTCTTTCTGCCAGGAGGGACTGGGGAATCGAAAACTTCATCTCACCCACTTTGCTTCGAAACATGAGAGGGAAGGACATCAAGAAAGCCATCAGCTACCACCTGAAGCGGAACCAGGTGCTGCTGGACCCTCGGCAGAAGGTAGCGTGTGAGCCCCGGGTGACAGTGCCCCCGGGGTGGTGGCAGTGTCCTCCCCCTGCAGGTCTCCTCCCTGCGTGTCACCTGGGGCTTTTCTCCTGCTTCTCGCGCTCTGTGCCCTTGCTCCCTGATCTCCCTGCACTGCGTGTCCCGCTGCACTTTGCTGTGGGCTTCCAGATGCTCAGTGGGCCATGTGGGATGGCCCATGGACACTTCTGTTGCCTGTCCAGACTGAGCTTGATGTGTTGGTCAGACACCCAGTCCTGCACGGCAGAATGTTTCCGTCCTGCAGCCACCTGCAGCACCTGTTTCTAAACTGTGTTTCCTCTCTTGCCAAACGAAGCACACGCTCACAGCAACCCAGGTGCGCCTGAGCTACCTGCAGATCCTGGGAGAGCTGAAGATGTACAGCGGGAAGATCTTCAATGCCACCATGATGGTATGAGCTGTTTATTTATGTAATTTCTTTTGGCATTCAGTTCCACTGGCCACACTGCTTCTCCCTGTCCTGGGATATCATGGTGGATGTTGGTAAGGGGCTCTGCTGGAGAAACTCAGCATAATTCCATTGAAGTGTCCACAACACAGACCAGCCTACAGAATAGTTATGCATGTTTTTTCTAATTGAAAGCTGTGACTCTTGTTCTTCAGATAACTTCTGTCTATATTTGTGTGTTATAAAGTACTTGAGAAATCTGGGGAGGCTTCAAACTCTTGAAAAAATACTGTAAACAGTTAAAACTCACTGTAAAAAAGAACTCTTCTTTTTTTTTGCAAGAGGTTTCTTGGGTTGTTGATTTTTCTGTCAGTCCCCACCTGGGTCTGTGCTGAGCTGCGAAACATATGCTGTGTCACATGGGGAGCTGAGCAATGTTGGTGGGTCTGGACCAGAGCAGGACCTCACCCAAGGGTCACAGTAATGCTAAAGTTTACACCTACATGCAAATTGAACAATTTCTGCCAGATTATATGTGCATTAATTAATTTTTCATTATGTGTCTCAGCCTAACAGAAAGCATTGACATTTCTTCCAACCCCAGAAATGTCTTTGTGAAGTTTCTACCCTGCAGCTGCAGCAGGTCTCACTGGGTCCATATGGGGACACCCTGGGCTGCCAGGTGACACTGCTGACAGCAGACCACCTGCTGCCAACCACGTCTCTGGGTCTGCCAGGTGGCTGGTGCATCCCTGGAGCCACCTGGGGCCATGGGAAACTGCTGGTCCCTCTGCGCGGTAAAGAGCAGGGAGGAGGCTCCTGTGGCAGCCCAGCAGCAATGAGAGTCAGTGCTGAGATCCTACAGGAGGTCAGGGGGCCAAGGGCTCCCTGCCTAGCCTTTATCGACAGGTTTAACCTCTGCCCCTACAGCTGCAGGACAGGGAGTCGTATGTGGCATTGCTGGTGGGCGCCAAGCATGGCGTGAGCCAGATCATCAACAGCAAGCTCAACATCATCACTAGCCTGGCCGAGTTCCCCAGCATCAGCAGGGTGGAGCTCAGCGAGGAGTCCGAGCGAGTGAGCACTGTCAAGATCTACCTGCAGGACCTGAAGGTGAGCAGCTGTGTGGGGACAGAAGCACAGGGGAGTCACCTGCACCATCAGCTCTTCTCAAAGGCTGAGGGTGTCACCAGGATAAAAGGCTTAGAACAGACTTGGGAGGGAAAGCTCATAGGAAGAACCAAAAAAATTACTAGAGGGAAGTGATTCTTCCTGCTGAGGAAAATTGATTCTTCTTCCGTCGGTGAGACACACCAAAGGCACAAAAGGCGAGAAAAATAAATTACTCTTCTTTGTCTGTGCCTACAGCAAATCAGACTGAGGGACGTATGAGACAGGGGGGGGCCTTGTCCTTGTGCAGCCTGTTCCTGCAGACTGTGGTACAAACAATATTTGTTTATTCTAATCTTGTTTACCTTTTTCTCCCCCACACCTTCAAAAAATAAACCAAAAAAAGGTTCTTACTCTGCTGCTGGAATCAAACAGTGCAAAGGATCTTGTTTGCCTCATCGTTGGTTACTACAGACTCTTTGTGGATGCAAACGTCTCCATATTTACCTGGGGAGAGAACAAACAGCAAATACACCGTGTCTCAGCTGAAGAAGGTTTAAAAAAAACAGCCTGTTTTCACAAAGGATGGGGAGGAAGTGGGTGGATGACCCAGCTCCTGGGAACAGCACCCTGTGGGAGCAATAACGTGGGCTGTTGTGGTGGCACCTGCCGATGATTAAGGCCAGACTCGATGGTCTTGGAGGGCTTTTCCAACATTCGCGGTGCCGTGGTTCTGTGATAGCTGCAGGCTTGTGGGAGTTGCAGACCAAGGCTTGGGGTGAGGGGTGAACTGGCAGCTGCCCTGCAGCTCCAGGGTGCTGCTCTGGGCTGGAAACACCCCACAGGTCCAGCTGCACCTTCCCTCGTTGGCTGGTGAGCTGGCGAGGGCTGAGCCCCCCGGGGCCCGCGGGGGAGGGTCTGGCTGACCCCCTGCCCACCCAAGGATGGGCTGACAAGTTCGTTTAAATCGCAGGGTACGAATCCCGAGCCTGCAGCGACTCTGAAGATTCCGGGGACGTGGATTCCTCCTCGGAGCGTCGCACGGACACCGCTGAGGCGTGCGGCGGTGCGGAGGGGCAGGGAGAGCCCTGCAGCCCCGGGAAAAGCGGCGCAGAGCCCCCGGCCGGAGGGGGTGACCCGCGGGATGGGGGTGACAACGCCACCGACAGCACATCCGAGGCGTCCGACTCGGCCAACACCGAGAGCCGAGGGTTCAAGACGAGCGGCTCCAGCGACTCCATGGATGCGCTGGAGGAAGATGAGCTGGAAGCGTGCTCTTCCTCCAGGCCAGAGCTGTTCCACTTTTACACGCCGACCGTGCAGGAGATGAGCAGTTCCGACAGCAGCTTCGTGCCGGTGTGTGCCGCGGGGAGCCCCGGCGGGGCAGGGGCCGGGGACTATTTCTGCTTCCTGCAGGTGCCGCCGGCGGAGCAGGCGGGGCCCGGGGTCAGCCCCTCGGGGCAGGGCGCGGGGGCGGCCGCTCTGGAGGCCAGGCTGTCCGAGGTGGACACCGCGGGCCACTACAGCCTGTGCTCCAGCACATCCCCCGCGGGCAGCGCGCAGGGCGGCGGCGCCGGCCCGGGGCACGGCGCTTCAGCCCAGGAAGGGCGCGGCACGGGGGACCGCGACCTCGTCCTGAGGCCACCTCCGGGCTTCAGTGACTCCAGCTCCGAGGAGGAGTTCTACGATGCTGCGGACAAGCTCAGCCCTTCGGACGCGCTGGCAGGTAAAGCCACACCCGCGGGCTGGGGTGCTGCCTCTGCTCCCATCGGGCCTCCTGGGGGGCTCACCTTCCAGCTCCTAGTAGCTTCTCCAGGACTTTTGAAGGACCTTTGAATACCCATTCCCCACAGGCCATTCCTCAGCACCGTTACAGTGACATTATAGGAGGATTTGTTATCACGTGCAAACATTGGGTGTTGGGAAAAGTCAGCTTTCAGAGGAGTGGCATTTTGGAATCTCTACTCTCTTCCTCTCAGCTAAGGAGACCCCAAAGCTGTAAAACATTGTTACATGAACCCCTAAGATTAAAGGTCACGTTCAAGTCAGAGGCTTGTTAAAGAGCTGGGTCGAGGGTTCCCAAGGCTGGGCAGCTCCCTGACCATTGTATTCTCTCAGATATGGGAGGATTCTTGTTTCTGAAGTAATCAACTCTTTCAGTATTAACTGAACCTCTTAGGAATTTGATTCATGTCATTAGAACAGTTTTGGCTTTTATAGTAATGCACAGTCACTGTACTGTGTTCAGGCAAAAACCTGTCATATCTGGAAACTGTTATCATGTAAGCATCCAGCTGAGAACCTCTCACTGTATTGCTATTTGATGAATAGCCTACAGCTGTGGGCAGTGCTCTTGTAGTGCTGCTGCTGTCCCCAGATTTAACTGGGGAATTACAGTCACACCTGCCTTCAGGTGAAGTGACTCCAAAGCCCTCATCACTAACCCTGGGCTTCAGTCCTTGTAGCCAAACACCCAGGCTTTGCCTTTTTCTTGACATCCGACTCTGAGTAGGTACATACCTGATCACAAGAGACCATTTCCTTTTGCCCCCGGGAGCCAGGCATTGCTACTGGACATTTGTGCCTATGATTCCAAGTCCTGTGCCAGGAGCTTTTTGGCCCACTGTGCAGGCATGTGGGTATTCTGCTGCCCTGGATTACTTCCTGATTTCCATGTTTTTTCTTGCCATCAGGCTGTGATGCGGCATCCTGGAAGGGCACAGAGAATTCCTGCATCCCAAAGAGGCTGAGGTGCTACAGCTTGCGGGAGAACCCATCGATGAGGGAGAAGCACGGGCAGGAGAAGGAGCTGACCTACACACAGAGCCTGAGGAAGAGAAGGTCTTTCCTGAAAACTGATTACACCTCGCAGGTCAGTTTCCCTGCGGCTCTCCCAGGCTCTCCACAGCGCTGCTGCTCCTGGCCGCCCACTCAGCCCCCTACAGAGGACACGGGGAAGGACATGGAGATGGGACTTCCTGTGCCCATCCAGGCCCAGAGGGACGCTGCTGGCACAGACCCCTGCTCTGATCTGATGGACATGGAGCCTGACACCACAGAGACAAAGTCAGTGATGGAATGGCTGGTTTCCTCCATTTCAGACGTTCAACATCCTGATGACCAGTGTGGGGATGAGGACAGCACCCTCCAGCCAGAACACCCCCCTTTGCTGTCCCTAGAGCCCCTTCCCAGAGGTCAGAGTGGAGCTGCCCAGGAAAGCTCCCCAGTGGAGACGGATCCCGGGTGTCTGAGCGAGGAGAGCTGTGTGCCCACTGGAGGCTGGCAGACCCAAGGGGCACAGGAGGAGGGGGGTGAGGTGGTGGCCACTCAGCACAAGGCCGGTGTTGTGCCCATTGCTGTTGTCTGCCCCTCTGATGAGCTCCTAATGCTGCCACCAGCTCCTGGCCCCAGCACGGCCCCTCCCCGGGACCTGACCCAGGACCAGGGACCGCTACCTGTGAGTGTGGAGCCTTCCCTGGCTCCCTGTCAGGAGAGCAAAGCTGATGGTCAGAGCTGTATCATTGACAAGGGCAGTGCTGGTGGTGAGGGCTGTGCCGATGGTCAGTGCCATGCCAGCAGCAGTGAAGGGACCATGTCCCAGGCCAGGAGCCAACAGGTGGTGAAGGGGGAGACCCTGTGGGAGGTACATGAAGGCCATGCAGGGTTCCCAGATGCAGCCCAGCTCCTGGCGGATTGTGGCAGTACCTCAGGGGTTCTCACCCGCCTCTCCTGGCTCTCATTTGGGCTGAGGACAGACCCTGTGTCACGCAGCCTGCTGCAGGACAGGGTTGATGACCCACTGGAGCCTGTGGCCTGTCTGACGACCAGCATGGGGGCCAATGCTGTTGGAAGGAAGATGCCAACATCCCCTGTTGGAGCAGGCTTTGGCAAGGAGCTGGTGAGCAGCTCAGGGCTGGGTGCAGGGCAGCCCATAAGAGACACAGGAAATGTGGCTCAGCAGGAGCCACAGCCTGCACAGACTTCTCTTCCCAGAGAACAGGCTGCAGGGCTGGGGAAGGGCTCCTGCTTGACTCCATCTGCAGGGCTTTCCATCTCCTCGGTCCCAGTTCCCATGGGGAAGGGAGCAGAAGACCACGGGGCTGCAAAACACCCCTTCCTCTGTTTTAACCCTGAGGAGAGTGAGCAGCCCCCTGCGCCCCCCATCCCAGCCGGGCTCCTGGGCTGTTCCCCAGCACCGCGTGGGTTGGAGAGCTGTGGCTGCCGGCTGCCGTACATCAGCTGCTTCCCCCAGCCCCACGGCCAGGGGGAGCGTGAAACCAGCCCCCCCCAGTTTCCAGGGCCCCTCACCACCCCCCCATCCAGCAGCTGCAGCCTTCCCAGGACCCCTGGGAGCAGTTTCCCAGTCTCCATTGCTGGGGACGTGGCAGGGCAGAACCCCCACATCCGAGTGCTTGGGCAGCTGAAGGACCAGGCGTGGATGAGCCCTGCAGATTTTTCCCGCTTCCTGGCCTACACTGTGGAGCTCCAGGAGGTTGTAGGCAAGCTCTGTGGGAACCAGGCAACCCACCTGCATGACCAATGTGCACAGCAGGGTGCAGAGAGCAAGGGTGCCCTGGGCTGGGCTTCCCAGGACCTGCTGTCCAGCTGCCAGGCACTCCTGAGCGTGGAGCAGCCTCTCACGGAGGTGCAGTGTGCACTGAGAGCAACGTTTGACCGCCTGGTTCACCTGGCAGTGACCTGCTTCCAGGTGACACACTGCCAGCGGTGCAGGCAGAGACAGCAGGAGCTGGGAGCTGCACTGGGGGATGTGGTGGGCACCTACCAGCAGCTGGTGCAGGCTCTGCACCAGCAGCTCCATGGACAGGTCTGCCCGGAGTTGGGCACCAAGCTCCTTGCCCGCCAGCACACAGCCCTGTCAGCTGCCATCTTCTGTCTCCTGCAGCAGTTCAGGGCATCCCCGTGGCTGTGACAGGCAGGGTCGGGGGGCACACGAGGGCACTGAAGGGGACAGATGGGTGCCCTCTGTCCACCTCAGGCACTCCCCAGTGATGTTTAGCCCAGGATGGCCATGGGAGGATATGCCCACACCCGTTGGCTGGGCTTCCCAAGAGCAGCCATGCCCCAGGTGCTCTTGGAGCATTTCAGTGTATGTCTTGCCCAGGGCTTGTCCCTTGCCTCCCACAGGCTGTGCAGGTGGTCAGTCTCACAGTGTTCTATCAGCTGCCTTTGATGCCTAATGGCCTTTGTCACCCATGCAGAAGAGTGGGAAGCCTTTCTTTCAGCCTGCCTTTCACTCACTCTGCTCTCCAGGCGGGCTCTGGACTAAAGGGACATCAAACACTACTCTGGCCGAATGTGAAGGAGCCCAGGTGGCTTTCTCCACCTTCTGTGGCAGAGGGAACACAGTGATCCCATATTCAGCAGCTTTTCCTTAGGCAGAGTGGGTCATCCCAGCCGGGGCGGCAGCAGTGCTGCTCTGCTGCCCCGTGCTGGTGAGCCAGACAGGCCGTCGTGAGTTCCCACCTACCATCGGAGCAGCTCACGGCTCTGTCTGCCAGAAGGAAGGGTGAGCCCGACACCGTAATGCTGCGGTCAGAGCTGTGCAGGGACCGTCACAGGCTCCCCCAGAGAGGACCAGCCCTGTCCCCGTCCCAGCAGGTGTGACTCACCCTGGCCAGGTGTGAGGTGGAAGGTGGTTTTGCTGTGCATCCCCATGAGGCAGCACTGCAGTACCCTTGGAGGGGCAGAGGCCAGTCCCTCGTTGCTGAGGTCCAGCCTGGGGATATTGGGGGTGGCTGCCGTTCCCCAAGGAGCTGCTGCTGCGGCCCAGGGGCTCTTGCACTAGGCAGCTGAGGGACACGGGTGAGCTGGAGTGATGGCACCACCTCTCTCCAGGCACTGTGGGGACAGGACTGTCCCCTGGCTCTGGGACACTGAAGGGGATCATTTCCACATCCAGCCTGCCAAGAGCCACCAGGGCACAGCAACAGGCACTGGACAACACTGACACTGCAACACTTGGAACCCCTGTTGTGGCTTAACCTCAGGTTAAACCACAACAGCCCCCAACTGCTCCTGCAGACCACTGTCACATGCACTTGGACACAAGCCCCAGGGCTGTGAAAGGGTCTTGCTGTGAGAGAGGAATGAAAACACATAACCAAGCTTACCTCAGATGACCTTCAGGTCCTGCTGCCACTGGCCATGAGGTTTTAGGGCTCTTTTGGCAGCAATGGCTGAGGTAATGTATGGACTCAGCTGCACCAAACACACTTCCTGCTGTGGCTGTGGCATTTGGCACTGCTCTGTGCAGGACACAGCCAAGCCCAGGGACTTCCCAGCAGGGACACAGGCGTCAGGGTCCTGTGTGTGTTGGGTGTGACGAGGTACCACTCATCAGTAACTGTATGGACACAATGGGGATCTAAACCTTTTATTTTATATTAGATGCATACAACTAGCCAAAGGCTTCAATAATGCACCAAGTCTTCACTGGGTTTAAGCTGTTGGGACATAGTGCCCTTGAGAGCTGCTCCCCATCCCACAATCCCCTGCAGGAGCAGCACTGTCCTGTCCCATGGTAGGGGGTGGTCTTTGCCCATAAGCTTTGCAATCCTAACTTCACCTTACTCTCTGTTTCAATAAAATGAAGAAAATACTTTAAAGCTCTCCCCCCCATCCCAGAAAAAGCGTAGGTGCAGGAGTCACAAACAATCAGCTGCAAAGAAGCAAAACTGAATTCCTGTCACTTTTCACTTGAGATCAGGCTCCACCAGCTTTTCTTTCCTGCTCAGGGGCATGGGGGATGTCCAGCACCACATTCCTGAGGTAGAAGTTGTTGCTCCAACAAGGTCCTCACACAGCTGGAAACAGCTGTCTCCTGTGCACACTCACGCTGGTGCTTCCTGCCTGTGCATCTCCTCACCGCAAAATAAAGAGTTTTCTTGGCCAGCATTGGCACACTGGGGTGTTTCCACCTGTTCCACCGTATCCGGTAGCACGTAGCCTTTCCCAGAAGAAACTCCAGCCCTCAGAGCTGCTGGCCAGCTCCGTGTCTCATAGTAGGTGGACAGGACATCAAAGACTGCCAGGAGCAGAGAGATGCTGAGTCACACACATGCTGTGACAATGGTGCCAGCAGCTCTACACACATCCATCGAACACAAGGGAAGAGATGACAGCTGACCCAGAAAAGGTTCCCTACTTAACACCTGATGAGCTGGTGCTTGAGGCAGCTTACCTAGGGGCAGACGGGTATTTTGCAGAGGACTTTAGGGAGCTCTGGGCAAAGCAGTGGCTGTGTCAACTAGAGTGAGGTGCCCCCATCACTCTTTTGGCTGATATGTGCCACCTGCCCGTATCCCCCCTGTAGTGAGCCACACCTGCTGTGCTCCCACTATCACTCCCAGGCACAGAGACTCCACCCCTTGGGCACACAGAGCCCCCAGCCACTTCCTCTGTCTTGTGTCCATGGAGGGGCAACACAATCCTCATGTCAGGGGTAAAAACTCTGAGGAGCTGGTGCGGGTCATGAGCCCCTCTGCAGTCACCAATAGAGACATTCACCTTGCAGAGATGAAGGAGCATAAGCACATCCTCTGCTGTGACCAGGTGTGCCAGCCCAAGGGAGTACAGGACACCAACACCCCTCCCTGCCATTGTCATACTTGGCTGAGGCCTCTAAAGTCCCGTCTCTCTGTGGCCCGTCCCAACAGCAGCCCCCTAGCACCCCTCCACCCGACCCTCCCCTGCCTCATGCACAGCTTCCTGGGAGCAGGGATTCACACCCAGCCTTTGGATCACACCAGACTCCCGTGTGACCCTCCAGCCCCCATGCAGCCCCTCACCCTGGTTGATGGCCAGCGTCTCGGAGTGGTAGTTCCTGGAATTGGGGGCTTTCACCATGTACTCGCGGATGGGGAGCCGGGCTGTCTGCAAGCACTGCTCCCGTGCCCTCCGCAGGGTCAGCTGCTGCAGGGGACATGTGGACACGCTGACACATGGCCTCACACGTGTGGCCTGAGCAGCCACAGAGCCAAAACCTGCCCTGGGGCTTGTGGCACCCACACTGCTGCAGCCTCTCCCAGCTCGCTGCTGGGTCCAGGCAGAATTTGAGGAAAAAGGGATGGTGAAGGCAGCCACAGTACTGGTATGTCTCTGCTCATGGGGCAGGCACCACGCACCTTGTGAATGCTCTCATCCACCAGCCCTCCCAGCACGTACACTTTGTCCGGATCAATGTCTTCAAGGACTAGAAGTAGGACATGCACTGGCTCACCACCACAAGCAGTCAATCCTGCAAGACAGTGCTCTCCCAGCAGACCCCACTCCCAAGGACAGCAGTGGTCAGAGCCTCCTCACCCTGGGGCTGTGGCCTGGGAGCACACAGGTCCCACCAGCACCAGATCTGAGCACATCATGTCTCATACAATGTGAGACAGCCCATGTGAAGAACAACTTGCCCGAAGCATGGAATGGCCTCAAAAAGAAGTTTCTAAAAGTCAACCTTTTACCCTGGTTCTCCCTTGCCTAAAGCACGTGAAATATTTACCATTCTCAGAGTCAGGAGTGAGATAAACAATGGCCTCCAAAGGAAACAGGTCCAGGTAACTCTCTGGAGTTGTATCCATCTTGAAAACACAAGATAGAGTGAAGCAGCCCATTAGCTTAAGGTACATCTGCCAGAACACAGCACCCTCCCAGGACAGACACTACTGCTCTGGACATACAAACTGATAGAAGTCTTGTAGATCCTATAGATCTCCAGTGACCTTTCAGTTGGACAATGCTTCTGTTCAGGGCACTGATCAACATACCTAAAAACTCCATTAAATTTTCTCCTCACCAAAAGTTCTTGGGGTGCTTTGAGCAAGGGAGAGCAGCAACAATTGACTAATTTTAAATAAGACGCAGAGCACAGGGCTGAGCTCTGCCCCGATCCCGCGCCAGACCCTCACCAGGTATCCAGCGAAGCCGTCGTTCATGCGGAAGCACTGCTCATAGATGGGCGTCCCCGCCGCGAACTCCGTCAGGCACAGCCAGAAGGGCCGAGCCGCGCGGCGGTTCGCCCCGTACAGCCTCCGGATCTGGGAGGCGAGGCGGCCGCTCTCCTTGGGGACAGAGCGGGACGGTGACCCCGAGCCCCTCCCGGTGCCCCGTCCGCAGCCGGGACGGGCACACGCGGAGCGCGGCCTGTCCGGGATCCCCGAGCAGGCCCTCCGTACACCCGAGCAGCCCCCGGGACCCCCGCACCTTCTCGGTCATGCTGCCGCCCACGCCGAGGTCCACGCACAGCCGCGGCCCCGCCGCCCGCGCCTGCAGCAGCCGCTCGGTGGCCAGGGCAGCCGGGACCCTCCCGCGGCGGAGGNTCCGCCCGTCCCCCCGCGGTGCCGCACCGCCCCTGCCCGTTCTCCCGCCGAGCCGGTCGGCTCCGGGGCCGGCCCGTGAGGGGTGTCTCGGCTATCAGCGGTGTTTCGCGCGCTCCCCCAAAAGTTTCGTCCTCACGCGGTTTCCCTGTTAGTCGCTGTGTTGAGTCAACAGTTCACACAACTGATGCCACAGGCCTGGTCAGTCTGGGACAGCTTCCCAGGGATGCTCCTCCATCGTGCACTGCTCGTTTTGTATATTCTAATTCTTTTATCGTTATTCTTCCTTTTCTGTCCCATTATACTGTGTCTAGGGAGATAATCATAAGCAGATGGAACTTGGATAACTAAAGGAATTTGGATAGCCAACGAATCCCAAAAATTACTTCCGATTTGGAAAAAGTGGAAGAATTGCATGACCAGCACAACTTTCTGGCTGGAATTGCAGAAAGCCAACTGGCTGATGCCTGGCCAGGTCATGAGCAGCAGCGCACCCAGACAGCTCTGATGGCCTGGAGATCTGCATCCCACACTGTACGGCATTACGCTCAGTATGTAAAATGGGGAAAGGATTTAAGTAAAAGCTGACCCAGCTGGGATCAGCTGTCTTGGCTGTAGCCCCCTAGCCTGCTTGCTGTCAGGGCAGAAGCTGAAAAGCCCTTGGCAGGGTCAGCACTGCCCAGCAGCAGCCAGAACATCCCCACATGATGAGCATTATCCTCACCCTGAATGCAGAACATGGCACTGCACCCCTCAGGAAGAGATGAACCCAACCCCCGCACAAACCAGGACGTGCAGCCAGGTCCAGCACAAACCTGACAGGGCACTGAGGCAAGCAGCACTTCTTGGAAACCCCTTCCAGCCCACAGGATAGGAACTCCTGTACTGGAAATCCTGTGGTGTGTTTGCAGGATGGGGGGCCTGGTTCCATGAGGCCAGGGGGCTGTGTCTCACCCATGGAGTTAGCTGCTACAGTGACTTGTATTTTGTTACCTAGGAGAGCATCTGCGTTTCCCTGAGGCACTCTCAGGTGTACATTTTACATTCCCCAGAGCTGCTCTGCTAAGAAATTGTTCTCCAAGCCCAGAGCATTAATGGCACCCTCTGTGCTGGGTGTTGCTGCCGTTCTTGACTGGTTTCTCCATGAACAAACTGGGGTTCTAAGCACGTCCCACTGAACGCACTTTGCCTCCTTCTGTTCCCAAACCCTGGTGTGGCCCCACTGTGCCATCTCTCGACTCCCCGTGACTGGGGCAGGTCTCTCCGTGGTGACCAGGGTCAGGACCTCAAATGTCCTAGCAGGTCCCCAGGAATGAGGCAGATTCAAGACTGGGCTGGCAATTTTGAGGCAAAAGTGAAGTAGTCAATAGTAGACAGGTAGAGAAAGTTTTGGGATAAGACCTGAGGTAACATGTAAGAGACAAAGAATATTTTGGAAGAAAACTGGGTTCATCTGTATGGGACAGAGGGAACATTTTGGGCATAAGACAGAGATCACAGTGACACTCCCAGCATGAAATAAACCCCAGAGGAGGGGCTGGTTCTGCCGTTGGACTTGAAGCCTGGGACTGTTATGGATCCCATCCTCAGTGGCATGTATCCTGCACTTCTAGCACCAGACCAGACTAAGGAGGCCTCTCTGGACCCCTCTTTGCCAGTAGTATAGTGTCTTCCACGCTCTCAGAACACCTTGTCTAAAAAACCGTATTGACATTGAATGTGTTTAGCAAAATATTCTGTCAGTATGTTTATAAAAACTTAAGGAAAAATATTCACAATCCACTAAAGCAGTGGCTTTTCTGGGGAGGAGGGACCCTGACCTTTCCTGGGTAGTTTTGGAAAAAAACCTGCTGCTAATTGTCTTTAAGAGGGCAAATGGTGCTGGGCCAGGTCCGGGGGGAGCCCAGGCGCGGGACGGAGGCGCTGTCCCCGAGGCGGGCTCGTTCCCCAGGGCACAGCCCCCATTCACACACCCAGGTGAGGCATTCGGGGCCCAGCCTGGTTTTTTATCCCAGTTTGCACAGAGCGGGAGCTGGGTGGTTCCTACAAAACGCTGCTCGCCGTCCACCAAAACTGTTTACACGCTGCACAAAGACGTCAGCACTAACTGGTTATACATCACATCTCTTTTCTATTAATTAGTACTCAACCCCGTTTGCAGCTATGTCTCAGTCCTCACGCCGGGCAGCCCGAGGCACAGCTGTTCTCTCCATCTGGAGCCGATGCTGGCCCTGGCACCGCGGCCTCACTCCCACGGCTCCGCGCAGACAGCAAACCCCTCTTAGGAAGATGTTCCCCTTTGCTGCAGAGAGCGGAGCAGGCGAGCAGGGCCGGTGCCGGGGCCGATGAGAGCAGCCCTGCCCCGGACGAGCGGCGGCCGGGCCGGGCCTGAGGGAGCGCGGCCACCGGGGGCGGCGAACACGTGACCGAAGTGGGCGGGGCCAGGGCGGCCCCGCGCAGACGCAGCTCCGGCGCCGGCAGGGGCGGGGCCGGGGCGGGG
>VYZR01023947.1:6782-17171 GCA_013400675.1 Oxylabes madagascariensis
ATTACTTACACCAGTCCAAAGTCCTGTAGAACCTTTTAAGTGCTTAAGGGATTTCTGTTGTTGTTGGGGTTTTTTGGGGGTTTTGGTTGGGTGGGTGGGTGGTTTTTGGGGGTTTTTTTTGTTTGTTTTTTTTTGGTTTTTTGTTTTTTTGTTTTTTTATTTGCTTGTGTTTTTGGGGTGGGTTTTTTTGTGTGTTCTTTTCTGTTGTTGTTGTGGGAATGTGTACGCACTGAATGGATGACTTCAGTGCCTTCTCTCTGATTTTAACCATTGAATATAGCCAACATCCTTTGGGACTCCAAAGGGGAAAATGGATTCAGATGAAATCCATAAAACCGTGGTTTGTGTTGTTCCCTGAACTTCAGTCTATTTAAAGTCTTTTTCAGCTCTGCCCCCAAATTCTGCATTCCTGATGTGTGTAATTCCCTTTGACTTTAATGGGAAAGTCAATGACTCCCTCTGGTGATCATTCTCAATAAATTGGACTCACTCCATTAAGAGGCTAATCAGGGATTTCTTCAACCATTCTAGCCCAAAAATAGATTCTTATATTTATTTTGTGCAATGTGTGCTCTGCCAAAATGAGCTATATTTCCTTCAGTCTTTTCGCTCAAAGTCCCTTTGAAATTAAAAGTAAAATAATTGTTTCTGCAAAATAAAGAAGATCCAACTGATTCTTAACATGAACCTTCTGCTCTGTGTGTTGTGGGGTTTTTTGGGTTTTTCTTTTATCTAGCAACTTTCTCCTTGGACTTTGCTGGTTTTTTTGGCTTGTGTCAGATCAGCAGCAACTTCTGAACTGATACAGTCCAGCTTCCCAGATAGAATACTTCTCACATACAGAATGATCTAGAGGGATTATTTGAATTGCTTTGAGAGTATTCTTTTGTCTTAACTCTTTCTTTACTGGGCTGTTTGCATGCTGCTGTATGAATCTGCATGTTTACTGGATGCTATAATACACAAATGTGCATAAAGACATCTTGGATGCTGTTATGTTTTGGAAGTGTTTTAGGTATGTTCTTGATGATGAGATTAATGGGCATTTTTATGGCCTTGAAGAGAGTGGCCAACATGGTATTGCAAACTTATTTATTGTATTGCTTTCATGAACTTGATTTTGTTTTAAAAATGTTAGGATAAGGCTATCTTATCCTTAATTTAAAATTTAAAATCTGAAGATATTTTGATGAAACTGGATGTTTCCATCTTTACTGTGGCCTATGTTTTCCTAAACTGTTACAGGGAGTCATCAAGTATGTTGATCTTTGCATCGATCAACCAGTATTTTTTAAACAATGAATACAGCAGCTTAAATCTGGTTTTCCTTTGATGTGCTAGATGTGTTTTAACAGTTCTCTAATCCATAATCAAATCTGCTTGTAAGTAATACAACTCCTTGTTTCCTGGAGAAAGCACTGATTTAAATTTACTCAGTGTGGGTGGTTTTGTCTCAAGGCCAGCATGTACCTTCATTTACAGTTCCCTAGCAGACTGGTTGTGACCTAAGGGGAAAATTGTAATATAAACAATGAGTCTAACCAGTTTAGATTCCCCAGTGGAATAGGTTTGGTCATCCAACCCCCTGGTTGATCATCCAGCTCTGAAAGTCTGTGATGTCTGGCTGTATAAATCATAACTGCCAAAATGGTAATACAGAAGGTTGTGAGATAGTTTGTTTTCCAAAAAAAAAAAGGAAAAAAAANAGTAAATTATACATGGACAGTCTGTTGGTGAAAGTGCTTTAGAATGATTTTCAGTGATACCTATGATCAGCTGGTTTTCAGTGATACCTATGATGATGAAAGACAGCCAGGTCTTATGCAGCATGCTGGAAATAGGACTTTGATTTGCTATCAGAAGCAGATGGGCAGCCAGGGCAGTTCCTGGAGCAACTCATTCCATGAAGGAGCAGGTTGCTGCATGCTTCCCTGCATGAAGCTTCCCAGCAGTGTCTCTGCCTGCCACAACCCAAAATAGAGCCTCTGTCCAAAATTCAGCCTCAAAATGGAAACAGCTATGCAAATAACTGTATTATAATGAACAAAATGCTGCAGTCTGTCAGCTAATTACATGAACAAGTAATTAATTAAACAAACAAAACAAGGTGCTGCCATTACCTGGGAACACAGAAACAAATTGAATTCCATTTGTTCAGAGGACATTTCTAGGGAAGTGGAATTCCATTTGGTTGGGTGGGGCTGTTGCCTTGCCCTTTTTAATCTAATTTTTTCCTATACTGCTATGTAATCTTCTTGTACAGAATTACGCAGAAAATTGCTGGGTGAATGAGCTTGTTTTCAAACTCTGCTGGGCTTCTGTGGCAAGAATAATGTTGAGGTGAAGTCCAGCAAAGAAAAGACAAGTTCTTAATATGAAAATGTTTCTTGAAAGTCATGAAATTCAGGTGTTTGAGCATAAAATGCACAGTTCCTTGTGGCTGAATACACTGGCTTGTCTGATTAGTTCATTTTATCACTTTGTTCACAAATCCCTGTACTCACTACCTCTTTTAGTCACTAGCATTGAAGACAAAAAATAAAACAAAACAAAAAAACCCCCTATGCTAACAATTCTTTCTGAGTCCATTTCACTCCTTTCTTTTACTGATATTCCCAAGAGGTATGACATACTCTCATAAATGACACCTGCAGATTGTCTTTTTGCTGTTGAATATTGCACTTCCAGATGGACTGATATGTTACATGTCCAAAGAGAAAACTGAGCAGTTATTACTTACACCAGTCCNAGAAGATCCAACTGATTCTTAACATGAACCTTCTGCTCTGTGTGTTGTGGGGTTTTTTGGGTTTTTCTTTTATCTAGCAACTTTCTCCTTGGACTTTGCTGGTTTTTTTGGCTTGTGTCAGATCAGCAGCAACTTCTGAACTGATACAGTCCAGCTTCCCAGATAGAATACTTCTCACATACAGAATGATCTAGAGGGATTATTTGAATTGCTTTGAGAGTATTCTTTTGTCTTAACTCTTTCTTTACTGGGCTGTTTGCATGCTGCTGTATGAATCTGCATGTTTACTGGATGCTATAATACACAAATGTGCATAAAGACATCTTGGATGCTGTTATGTTTTGGAAGTGTTTTAGGTATGTTCTTGATGATGAGATTAATGGGCATTTTTATGGCCTTGAAGAGAGTGGCCAACATGGTATTGCAAACTTATTTATTGTATTGCTTTCATGAACTTGATTTTGTTTTAAAAATGTTAGGATAAGGCTATCTTATCCTTAATTTAAAATTTAAAATCTGAAGATATTTTGATGAAACTGGATGTTTCCATCTTTACTGTGGCCTATGTTTTCCTAAACTGTTACAGGGAGTCATCAAGTATGTTGATCTTTGCATCGATCAACCAGTATTTTTTAAACAATGAATACAGCAGCTTAAATCTGGTTTTCCTTTGATGTGCTAGATGTGTTTTAACAGTTCTCTAATCCATAATCAAATCTGCTTGTAAGTAATACAACTCCTTGTTTCCTGGAGAAAGCACTGATTTAAATTTACTCAGTGTGGGTGGTTTTGTCTCAAGGCCAGCATGTACCTTCATTTACAGTTCCCTAGCAGACTGGTTGTGACCTAAGGGGAAAATTGTAATATAAACAATGAGTCTAACCAGTTTAGATTCCCCAGTGGAATAGGTTTGGTCATCCAACCCCCTGGTTGATCATCCAGCTCTGAAAGTCTGTGATGTCTGGCTGTATAAATCATAACTGCCAAAATGGTAATACAGAAGGTTGTGAGATAGTTTGTTTTCCAAAAAAAAAAAGGAAAAAAAAATCTAGAAAGAAATGAGTAGTTTGAGTCATCATTAGCTGTGAATGTTGAATCTTGAGCCTGCAAACTGTAGGTTAGTATGATCAAATTAACGTGGTTTAAAATAGCTGAGGTTGTTCTTAAGATTGCCTGAACCTTTAAAATAGAACTGAAATCATGTAGGCAAATCTTGGGTACTTGGGAACCAAAATCGGTAGGAGAAGGAGTCCCATTGAAGGGATTGGGCTCTTCATTCACCCCTGAAATACGTGCAGGGAAGAACATTGGAGGTTGAAAGGGATCATAGCCAAGTTCATTAAAAGACATCAGTTAAAATGTCACCTTTTTAGGATTTGCAATTCTCCAGGCAGAAGAGAAACTTTAGGTACTATCTGCAAGCGTATTCCAGACTGCCAGCCCCGAGGTGGTGGCTATTTATTGCGCCAGCCAGTGGCATATGGTGCTTTTAGCCACCCTGGTCCGTAAGACCCCTTGCCGTGGTGCTCTGAGCTCTGCACCCTGCCCTGAGCCAGGAGTGAGGGCCAAAAACATCTTTTCCATGGCAGGCATGCAGGAAGGTGCAGGAAGCACCATGGCACTCCTTACAGAAGGAGAGCTGGGACAGGCTTCCCCCTGAGGCTGTCACACACCCTCCCCATGGTGCTGAACTTGTGGCACAGCCCGAGCTGGAAGAGGTCTGTCCTTTTGGAAGGTGGTGCGCAGGAGCCTTTCTGGGGCTCTGGGGACAGCTCCAGCCTGTGTCTGCCTCTGGGAGGACAAACTGGTAGTGAGTCAGAGTAAACTTTCTAGTAGGATAAACCTAGTCATGGCCCATATGGGGGCACCCCAGAGGGCTGTGGTGGAAGGAGGAGATCTTTTAAGATCTGAGAGGGTTGGAAAACTTATTCACAAAGGCTGACAGGAGAAGTTCTTTCCCAGAGCTGCTGAACTCAGACTTAATTTTGAAAGCCTTTCTGGGTGCTTCAGTTGCACGGTCTGAGGGCTCTTGCTTTTTTTCTTTTTTTTTCTTTTTTTTTTTTTTTTTTTTCTTTTTTTTTCTTTTTTTTTTTTATTTTTTATTTTTAAATTTTTTTCCTAAAATGCAAGATAGCTTAAATGTAAGGTCGTTGTAATGGCCATGCAGTAAGTGTGAAGTAAATCTGTCCTGATCATTGAGATTCTGTCTTTTAACATTATTTTGTAAGATCCAATAATTCATTCCTGGGTTGGGATGGATATGCAGAGGACAATCATTTAAATGGAGTTAGTACATTTAAATGGAGTTAGATCCTTTATCTACAGAAGAGGAGAAACGCCATAAAAACAAAAAAACAGAATTAGCAAAGACAGGTTTATATTAAAATTGTTAAATAATTTTTCCTCTTTCTGGAATAATACCTTCAACTCAGCAATGTCTTCCAAATACTTTGCAGATACTAATGCATTTGAATTTCCAGTGCACTGTGGGGCTGTGATTTAAAATCATATTTTCCATTTTTCGGCTAGGAAAGCTGACATACAGGGAGATGTTACGGGTTGAGTAACATGACACAGAAAGTTTCAAGGAGCCAAAAATAAAGAAGTGATCTTTAGTTTTGTAACTTTAAACCACAGTACGACATTTATTTATTTACTTTTCGTGTCTGTTTTTCCTTCTCCTCTGCTTTTGAAGAATTTAAAGATTACTGTGAATGCGGAAAAAATATGCCCAGGAGAATACTACTGTGTAAAATGAGATTATCTAAGAAGCAATGAAAAAGGGTTTTTTTATCAATGGTTGAAACTGCTCACGAAATAACAAAATTTTTTACTGGTTGATTTATGAAGCAATAAATACAAAAATATTGTTGTCTAGATTCATTCTCTTGTTGCTTCTTAGGCTACTTATTTCCATTTTTTATATGCATGAAGTAGTTTATGTTGTGAGGATAAATAGACAGCTATCTAAAAAAAAGTCAAATCCCAACAAAATGCTCTACGGTTCATATTTTAGGTGCCTTAGATTTTTAATATGGAAAGATGACTGAACTGTGACAACCTTCAATTTAACATCAAATTAAGAAAAGATTTAAGTTTTTTTAAAAGATTTAAGCATTTTTTTAAAGAAAAATGCTAACTAAATCTATTGCTGGCAGTTGTATTTGTAATTCACATAGTTGAAAACACCATAGACAGCTGTATCTTGATCTGTAAATTTCAGCTCATTTTCATCAGTAGATCCCTTGAGAATTGTGTATTTCATAGAATTGTAGAACCACCACTGGGTTGGATCATCTAGTTCCAACCTCCCTGCTCTGAGCAGGGACACCTCCCACTAGAGCAGATTTCTCAAAACCCCCTCCAACATGGGCTTGAACACTTCCATGGATGGGGTATCCAATACTTCTCTGGGCAATGGGCGAGTAAACTGATAAAGACATTATAAGAAATACACTTAATTTCTGCCTGAATAGAGAGAGAAAATTTTTTCAAGAATGTTACAGAAACTAACATTTTAGAACTGAATTCATGTGAATTAAGGAAGCTGCTTCTATATTCAGTATTAATGATTCAAACTTTAGCTGCAAATCCTACACCAAGAAAAGGACGAATGTTCGTCATTAATTTACTGTTTTGCACACTCAGTCTTGTGAACTAGAAGGTCTACATTGGAAAGATTGCATGAAAACTGAATTTTAATACCTAACATTTATATTTTTGATCTGCTGGAAAAAAGCTGTGCTTGGAGTTTGGGGTGCTTTTCTGAAAGAGAGTTTTTGTTGTCTAGGGGTATTTTTTTTCAGAAAGGTAGATACCTATAGTCTCATAATCTTCATTGGTGTTAGTCCAGAAGTTTGTATCCTCTCTGCAAGGCTAAGAGGCTGGGGTACACTGGAAGCTGGCAGCACCAGCAGAAGGCATATTGTCAATGAGAAGGAGCTCACACCTATCACCTACTTCTTGCCTGCAAGAGAGCCAGTCCAAGGAGCCCAGTTTTTGTCTGAAAATTTTAATGGAAAATATTTTCAAGAGAAGCAGAAGAAATACACCAATGCAAAACATGTAATTCTTCTAGTAAGAAGTGATACTTCGAGTTTCTGCTTCTCTAAAAGAAATACAGATTGCAAATTTCACTCTTCGCCTCTGAAGATTTTTTTTTTTAAAGGAGAATTTGCAGTTATTTCTGCTAGTAAGGTGAGCTCTCCCCAGAGCTTTGGGAAAATTCAGGGCTGCAGCATCTACTTTTATTAAATACTTGAGGTTTTTTATATAGGAGAAAGAAATTCAGCAAAGGGCCACCGAGATGGTTAGGAGCTGAAGCAGTTGCCTTCCGAGGAGAGTCTGCACAACCAGGCCTGACTGGAGAAGATGTGGCTTTGGGTGCTAAAACAGAAAGAGGGACTCTGGATGCCACGAGGAACTTTCTCCTCACATGGACAGGCAAGCAGGGTTGTTCACAGCGTCTGTCCAGTCTCTGTCCTTGTGATTTTCAAGACCTGACAGGAGGAAGCCCTGAGCAATCTGGTCTCATCTCACAGCTGCTCCCTTTGAGCTGGAGTTGGAGTGGAACTTTCCTGAGCTTCCTTGCAGCATGAATTATCCTGTGAATTATACTCTTATTCTTTTGAAAGACTGCTCTATCTAATTTGATGTATACTGAAATTTTCAGATCTTTTTTGACCTTCCCCAACCTAAATCATTTTGCTAATTTATTTACTATTTTGTTTCTCTGTGTAGTCCTACTAAATTTCATCTGACTGATCTGTAATTCATCAGATCTGTTTTCAGTTCTTATCCCATTCTGAGAAGTCCCTCACTACTGGATCCTCTTTAGAGAGCACTGGCACTCCTCCAAGCCGCAGCATGGAGCAGGACCTTGCAGATTGCCTCAACACGTTCTGTCCATTTGTGCTTAAATACCAATAATCATTCTCAAAACATGCTGCATCAGGAGTCACACAGTGTCCAAGTCTTGCTATAGTTCTCCTTGCTACTGCTGATTTAACTGGCCAGTTTTCCAACACAGGATGGAAATCTGATCTGAGATGATTCATACTGAAGAACCTCATTATGAACATCTTGAATTTTTCTTGGCACATAGAAACTGTCTTGGTAGCACATGGCAGGCAATATTAACTTTTTCTTTGTTAATGAAGTATGCATAGATATAAATATACATGTGCATACAAATATTCCTGAGTGTTTATTTCAGATTGCCAGGAGTGATGTCAGAAGGTCATGAGAACCAAGGGATGGTGGCTGGATTTTTAAACTTTTCTAGTCACTTACTGGTCCCTGCAGTAAGTTAGGCTGGCTGTAACTTTCTGAACCTTCCTTTTCTCCCATTTTAAATACTCTTTTAGCCCTTCTTTGATCCTTTAGTATCTTCTATGATTTTACAAGGATAATTACTCCTAATTTAGGAGTAAACATCTCCTAACATGCCATTGAGTTAAACTCATTGAGCTGTAATGAATATATCTGGACTGCCTTCCACCCGGCTCCTGCTGCTCCTGTGTGTGCTGTCCACGTATTCTTTTCTGCCACTTTCCTCTCCTTAGAAAGTATATGATTTCTATGATCAGTCTTATACTTCCTTTCTTCAGATAAAGAGCTATGGTTTCCTAGTCTATAAGGAGGAAGCCTAAAGTTTTCCCTGGATAATTCTTTTCACCTTTCCTTTGCCCCTCCTGCCTGTCAGAGTTGTGTTCCACTGTGACTAGACAGGGAAACCTTTTATGCATGGGACACTGCAAAAAGAATAGGATAGCAGAGTCTTGCTGTGACATTACCTGTAAGCATTTATCTTTTGAGAAATATTAAGATAACGGCATGTTTGATACTAATCAGACAATAGATGATGTTTGTTAGCTATTGTTTTGCTCTTCTTTGTCATATTACTTAGGAAAATGTTCTTCGTTAAACTCTTTCACGGAACCTCTGTGTCAGTGGTATTGGATGCCCAAGTGTATTTGAGTTTATTGTGGTGGAAGTGTATGCACAGATTGAATTCTTTAGGGGTTTTTTGAGAGCATATGTTTTGGGAGCTGAAAATTATGAGTATTTGAAGCCTAATCCCTGTTCTTCCTTCTACTGCTTATTTTTTGGCCTCAGATAATCACTTAACCTTTTTCCTAGCCTTGGTTCCTTCCTCTTCACCACAAGGATATGCAACTTTAGATACTTCTCTTGGGCATTTCATAATTAATTTAAATTTTTAAGTACTTTGAAGATATAAAATATGTATATAGTAAATGCTGAACATTTCTACAATGGTGCAAGGAAAAGGTTGATTTCTGAATTTGAATTCATTACCATAAAGTTAATGTTCCATCTGCACTGCATTTCAGTACCTTAGTCATTCAAACATTAATGAATGCAAAACTGAGTAATGAGTTTTGCACTGCTGCCCTTCTGACTGGACATTCGTGGAGTTGTGGGAAATTCTCAGTCTCTGATGGTCTTGATTTATTGTTGTTTGTATTTAAAAATGGTTTCGTTTAAGCCTAGATCCTTCAAATCTTTAATTCTGGAGGTAGATCTGTTTTTTGGGGGAAGTTCACTTGAACAGTTCTTGAAGCAGAGAGCTGGACCCAAAACTTGTGTGCTTCCATTTGGGAGAAGATGGGGTGGGGAGGGAGGGGCAGGATGGGTACCATTAACAAGTGTAAGAGAGGATTAATTCCCTGCCCTCTTTTTAAATGGAGCAACTTGAAGCCTGGGGACACACATGCTGCAGGATTACCTGTCCCTGAGTTAGCACCAGGGCAGCTGAAGGATGAGCTGGCTTAGGGCCCATGCCAATTCCTAAGGGCAAGTCCTCGAGAGGGGCAGGATTTAAGGCACACTTTTGTCTCAAGAATATCATGATGCTGCGAAGTGGCTACGTGATATGGCAGCATCATGGCAACCCCTTGCCAGTGCTGGGGAGAAATATAACATCTGCCAGCATGCAGTGTCCTGCTGCATCACTTACTGCTTGCAGTACCTCCATGTGTACAAATAGCAGTGCAGTCGATTTTCTTGATTACCAGATGCTTGGCCATGCTCCACCAGCATGGAAATGCCTTCTCTTTGTTCTTCTCTTGAAAAGCAGAGGCACAATCTTCTGCCATGGATTCCTGTTCAGGAATCTTCCTCTCCTCAGGTGAGCAGATACAGACATCACAGCGATGGGTATGGCCAGAACATCCAGAAGCCAGTTTGCTTGTCATACACAGAAAAAGGTCATTGGCAACCGCTAGTGCAATGTCCTAAGGCTGGCACAGCAGAAGCAGCTGTAGCAGTGTTTTGCTGCTGGCCTTGAACTGAGACTATGTGTTCATCACACAGAGGAGGACTAGTTTGTAGCAAGTTGCAAGGGATGAGGTAGAAGACTGAACAAAAGTCAAAGTTTTAATTAGCTAACACTTTCAAGAGCCCTGCACATCATGAAGGAGAAGCAAAGAACTTTGAAAACAAGGTGAGGGAGGTGGAGTTAACCACATAGGTGAAAGTTTTAAAATTACTGAAACTGGAGGAAAGGATGTGTGCTCATGGATTTCAAATTATGAAGGAAATAAGAGACAATTAACAATATTAAACAGCCACCAGTCTGTCTGGCAGCACTCTGCAGTCAGCCCAGAGGATGCCAGGCT
>VYZR01024018.1:0-34795 GCA_013400675.1 Oxylabes madagascariensis
CCTGTGCAGGGACATGTCCTGGGAAGTGGATTTCATTTTCCCGTTGTTTGTGACATCTAATTTAGAAAGAGAAGGAGAATTTTCCATCTGCCGACACTTAAACATTCCTTCACCTGAGTGAATCACACTGGCCTCTTTTCAGGACTGTCCTCTGATTCAGATACCTGGAGAGCAAAACTCTCTCCATGTAAAAGACTTTCTTCGAACTCCTCCCAAAATGTCTTGCATTGATCCTCACTTGGAAGGGAAGCCAGGCAGCACTTTCAGCTCCAATTTGTGCTTGGACAACTGGTGCATCCAGTGGTTAAGGAACTTGACCAAGGTCATATGGTGAGTCTGTGGCAGAGCAGAGGTTGGCTTTTGAGATTCAGATTACTGCCCTCACTTCTGGTCACCTTTTCTTCTTCATATCCTCAGTCATTGCTGCCTTCTCCTCCCAAATAATAGTGACTGGATTAACTTGTCAGATAAATGTCCACTCAAGCAGCATTTAATTGTGAGTGAGAAATTCAGGATGTGACATTTAAACCATGAAGAATTTATGGGAAAATTTCCTGGGAAATTATGGGTTCTCTTCATTCCTACAAGAGTACTCGAGATCCCTTCTCCTGCCAAGGACAGCCATATCTACCCTTGTGTGAGACAAATGCACCTCCACAGGTTGGTGAGGCAGATTTATTGTGGTAGCCATGGCTTCAGTCACCATCCCAGCCCAGGTTTAGGGTTAGTAACAAACCATGAGCTGGTGATGTCATTATGGGACCTCTTCATTATGGCATTTGCCAGGCCTCACCCTTAACAGCTCACAGGTTACCTGTAATAACTGCACCCTGCATGCCCCTAAAAAGTATAAATGCTTGTCTGAGGTTAAAAAGGGCATTTACATAAAGACTTTTATGCATCCCTTGAAAGAAAAATAGTGCATGGTGTACTTATTAGTTTTATTTGTCATACTGAGCAAACATTTGACAGTCCAAGCAAATTCTTTCTGTTAGCTTGGAACACGGTTACTCCTGCAGCATTTTATAAACCTCTCTTGGCAGTGGTACAAAACACAGACAAGTTATTGAGGCACATTCCCTGCAGCTGTTGTAATTTCTACAAACTGATTTCTTATTTCACCAGGGGAATAAAAATAATGATATTCGTAATAATAACAATGATGATGATGATGACATAGTTATTACATTTTCATCAGAGGATCTCTGAGCACTTTATAAACTAAGCGAAACTTCAAAATAAATAATCCTGCAGGACATGTGAGTACTATATTGTATTTTGCAGGGTCCCATTAGGCTACAGAAAAGATAGAACAAATCCTAACTTATGGACTACCTTAACTTTAAACTTTCTTTTATCCACTTTGTTAAAAAATGAAACAGTCATCCCCTCAACACTTTTCAGAATTAAATTTTCCATCTTGAAATATTCTGAAAAAGTCTAAAGATGAGTCAGAAAATATGAGCATATGTGGGAAACCCTCTCAGCCCTTCTTATGTTGGTGTCAACATATCTACTTGAAGGTGTAAAAAATGACAGTTTTCTTCTTTTTGAAACACTGCTACTGTGCTAAATAAAATAACAAAATGCTTGAACACATATGGTCAAATCTTTTAATCCAGAAAACACTTTTATTTAGAACTATTGAAAAGTCTATGTTCTTAAAAAAATCTGAAGATGATTTCTGCTTAATCCAGTCACTTTGGACAAAATTAACTGTTAAAACAAATCCTTTCCCAATTAACTCCTCTCACCCCCAAATCCCTGAGGATTGTTTTGTACTATATCTGTTTAAACCGTCACACAGGGCAAAGTTCCTCAACTTGTCATGTGTTTGTGTGGTTTGCTCCTCCTTTGCTGTTCCTCTGAGCACCGATCTCCCAGCAATGCACACAGAAAGTTGTGTACTACAGTAACCAAAGGGATGCTATTCAAATTGAGAATGCAGCTCACAGTACATGGAGAACACTTGTAGAATCCAGATTATTTGTTTTCTCAGCTGGATTGTTTGGGTATTCCGTACATAAATAGAGAAATTAAAAACCCTCAAACCCTTTGAAACAGGAAAAAAGCATCTGGAAAAAGGAGACCTCCTCCCTCCCATTCAGTCTAATAGAAAGTAGCAATTGCTCTAAAGTCATAGACAGTAAGTCAGCCTGGCCAAATGAAACTAATAATTACATATTTCCCTTTAAATTACTTGCCCAAGGTCACCCTGCAAATCAATGGCAGATTCAATAATTTAACCCAAGAGTCCTGAAACCCAATATCCTGCTCTCACCACTAGAAAACCACTGCACAGTGGCTTCCAGTCTGGGAATGATACACCGCATAAGGAGAAAAACTATAGATGTTTCAGGGATTTTCCCTGTGTAGTGATCATATATATAGAATTTCTGTTTACCTTGGTCTAGGATAATAAATACTTCGACATATTTTCTGTAAAAATATCTTGAAATGTTTTTAGAAGCTGCAGGGCTGTTCAGCCAAAAATGACTTCTGGTGCTGCTGTGAGAGCTGCTAATATGGTGTGTGCCTCCTTTCCTTGCTTGAAGAGTGATTCATATGGCTAAGCAGATACATATCTGAGTAGTAACAGAAATTGCAAACCTATGATGTTTTTCATTGAGAAAATTTCTTAAATAGTTTTCCGATCTGCTGACAATACCTTGACTTTGATGTAAATCTACATCATTCTAGATGCAGTTTTATATCTCTTTTTAAAAAGATTAAAAATACTTTATATTACAAAATTATTTTTTCCCATTCTTTCATTTCCTTAACATTAACTGCAATTGAAGAAATAAGACTAAGGGGCTCTAATTTAACTTCCACTATTTTTTCCATTCTATATATTCCAAAATAGAAATCTGTCAAAAACACAAAAGTGCTTTTAAAAAAACCCTAAAATTTGGAGGGGGAGGGTGGTTTGTAACGGTTTAGAACATAATATGAATGTAATCTCTGGACTTCTCATTAGAATTTTAAAAGGAAAATGAAAATTTCTGAGTTTAAAAGTCTTTCAGTGTGTAGACTAGAAAAATGTTCTGTTCCCTTGGGACCCCCTGAAGCAGTGAGAGGGAGAAGAGCCCCAGCGCTGGAGGTTGGGACCTGCCCCTGCAGTGGTTTTGGTTGTGCAGAGTGCTGTGGAGCTCCATCCTGATGAGATGTTTCCTCCCATGGAGCCAGGGGACTGTGGCCTCTTCGTACACCACCGAGCCTGGTTGGAGACATGGTGCTGAACTTGCTGGACACTCTGCAACTTCCATACCCAGACCACGGGTGTATCCTTAGGTTCCTCCTCTAGGTGTGCTGCAAGGTTGTCATCAATCTTCCTGCCATCTCTGCTCTTGTGAAAACCTACAGCAGGTGTTCCCAGAGACCACCAGCTAATTTTTCAGTCCTGACCTCAAGTGCAAGAAGTTTTTTCCTGTCCTTCAGAGAGTATATGTGCAGGGAATTATAATTAGGATAGATTTTATTGTCAGGCAGGAAAATGTCCCACTCAGTTCTGTGAGCACAGGATCCCCAGTGGCCCTGGCCAGTAACAAGGTTACAAGGACACTTGGAAGAGATTGGTTAGAAACTGGTACTCTGGTGCTGTGCTTGGATGGGGCACATCTGTGGGGTGACTTTTCCAATTCTAAACCCTACTATGGCCAAGCTCTGCAAGTGGCTCTTCTGCAGATGAGGAAGAGCTTTTTGTCACTTTGGTACCTTTCCCCACATCACTGGTCCTGGACAGTCCTAGACCTAATGCCTGTGAGATAAAAACGAGCTGGGTCAGTGCTGGAACAATCTCACAATGAAAGGGAAAATCCTTCTCATCTGTTTTTTGGGATGTTGTGACTCAATGACCTTAAGAGAATTGTACGAAAAGGAGTAATGGAGCCTCCTGAGATTCTCTGGTGCAGTAAATCATCAGGGACAGATGGAGAAAGCCTGAAGGGAGTAGGTGGTGGAGTACCAGTGACAGTGACAAATTGGCATCACGTGTGTGGGAACCTGGGCTCTGCAGAAGCTCAGTTTGCTGCAGTGGCAGTGAAAGCAGAGTGTACACAGAGAAACAGGGCAATGTGGGTAATGATAATCAGGGAACGTGAGATCACCCTGTGCCTTGAGGGGAGGGAGAGCTCCCTCCTGGGCTATCCAGATGAATCGAGGCACAGAATCCAGGGCAGGTACTGGACAGAATATGAGACACAGCTACCTCATGCAGATTACATTGAGCAGACATTGTCTGCCAGTGTTAGGACCTACTTATATTCCACAGAAATTTCCCACTGCCTGTTGGAGCCAAAGTCACTGATTTCTTCACAGCAAGTTTGTTCACACTGAGCAGGGATGGGCGATGTCTCTGGGCTATGGGGCCATGGGTCAGCATTGAGCCATCAGAGCCCAGAGACCTGTAGGCCTTTAATTGTTAAAGATGGTCTTCCCTGCTTTCCCATGAGATATATTGGAGGACTGTGAAGCATCATACGATCAACCTTGTGAGCACAACACTTTTTTCTGCTTTCTATGAGTAGATGCAAGTCCTGAAAGAGAGAACTGGTTGCTTCCATTGTCTTGCATCCCTGACTACATTAGTAGTAGCATGAATCATTTTCTGTTCCTGTTACTGCCTTCCCATTCTCTCAGTTAGAATAGCCATTCCAGAGCACTACATGGTGGCTTTTGCAGAGCACTAAAGGGTTATAGTAGGGCCATTTGAGACTTCTGATGACAGAAAGTAGTGCAGAGCTGCCAGGCTCTGGGCATGGCTCTCTGCCATTCTTTATTTTTATTGGAGAGTCTGAGAAACAGAGTAGAATCTTGGTCCCTCATCTAAGCCTTGTGTGTATGGAGATTTGCTATCATAAGCAGCATGATAAGACTGCTCCTTCTCAGTCTGGCTCCAGGATTTAAAATAAACTCCTATTGTTATCCCAGTAAGACCAAACCTTGGTCTTGGATATGTGTATAAATTTTCTACTGGTGGCAGAATGGCCAAAGAGATCTTAAAGGAAGCCCTGAGGAAAAGGTTGGAGATGAAGACCCTTCCAAAATAATGGCATTCAGAACCAGAACCTTGTTTGCCTTGTAATCTGCATTTCACAAGATAGAACTACAGTTGGTCAATTAGATGAAATTACATCAGTGTAGAAATCCTCTCTGGAAGGGAAAGATCTGATTCCTGGGTTGACCTTCATGGCTTCACAGTGTGTGAGTACTTTTTATTCTACTCTGAAGAGCCCAGACTTAGATCAGCATTTAATCTTTGCCACAGCAGCATCTGAAGATGAAATCCTCTTCGGGCTCACTCTTTTGGTTGAAATAAAACATGTTTGTCCCATACAATGGAAAACTCTGAAATTAAAGAGACTTATGGCCCCTGTATGTGCTCTCTAACATGCTACACATTAGGAGACCAAGCACAATGAGCTGCTCTCCTCCCACCATAGTGTGTCCAGCTTGTGTCAGGTGTGCAGAACAGCTCACCAAGGAATGCAGTGTTTAAACTTCATCAGATATAAAACACCACACAAATTAACTGAAGACTCATGAGCTGGGGTCTTGTGTGATATCAGCAGGAGACATCACCTGATAAGAGGCTGCTTTGCAACCTGATCCCGAATTTCTCTTTATCATGTGTCCAGCCGATACTTGGAGAACATGAATCTGTTAGCAGGCAATTTACTAGTGCCTCGACAGGTCCATCTGCAGGTTTCTCTTTTCCACTGTGAATTATTGTAACATCAAAAGTGCCACCTGCTCCTCCTTGGGAAAATGCCAGTATAGAGGAAGCAGCCAGGAAAACTGCCTGTGATCTATCAATCTTCCTTGTAGAGATGGTGTTGCAAAAGATGTGAAAATTGGGAGATAAATGTCTAGAAGTAAGATGTGAGCCCCTCAGCCCCAGTTAGGGAATGTCTTTCCTTAATTGCTTGCAATTACACCACATTTTCCATCACAAGAGATGAAAAGCCTGTCCACACTCCTGAGACGCTTCAGTACTGAAATTAATTTGGAAAGCAATCCAACAGACAGAGAAATCTGGAAATTACTCCAGAGGTAAAATGAAATTTAATCAAGGATGGTGAGGCTAGATGTAGACAGCTAATAACTTTGTGTGTTTAATATCTGCGATTCACACCTGCTCATCTCACCTCAGCATCAACCTTTGGCTGACTTTTGTACAAAGCAGTTGAAAAACCAAAGGTATCCTTCTTCAGGTTAATAATTTCTCAGATCCAGAAGTAGGCACGCAACGTTTTTGCAACCAAGAAGTAATTTTACTGAAGATGTGTGATGAAGATATTGATCCTAATAACAGGGGATAGATTTTGAAGCTGGTACTTTGAAAGGAAGTATTTCATGTTGCTATTTCCAGTGAACTTGAGCTTTTCAGGAACTGCTCAAGCTCAGTACTTGCAGCATAGTCTGGCATTAGCTTATCTTGCACATTTTTTTTTCTTTTCACTTTGATGCAAAATCATGTTTATAAAAGAAGCAGACAAAAGATTGCTTTGGTCAGACTTTGTGTTCCAGCAGGGTGGTGTGCTAGAACTATAGTGAAAGGTGGCTGGTGCTGTTTACTTAATAAAATAAACCCAACTACAACCACAGATCTAGATAAATTACAGCTCTTAGCTTTAAGATTTATTGGTTTTGGGAAGAAAAACAGAGTTTTTCCCAGGCTTATTTTTGCTACTGACTGCATTCTTACAAAAATAGAATTTTGGAGGAAAAGCCTCTTTCACTTTTTCTTTGGGATGTATGTGAGCTATGCTGAACACCATCTTCTCCTGATGAGGAGTTACTGGATCCCAGTTATCCTGCAGTGAAATCTGCCCTGCTACAGATCCAGACTTGGTCTCCCAAGTCTGGACATGTCTCTTCTCCTCTGGCTCCAAGAAACTCTTCAGTGTGTCCTGAAATGGTGCAGCTCCCCTGGCAGAAGTGGTGCCAGGACACAGAGCCTGGTGAGCTGGTGCAGACACCTCACCGTAGGTGGCAGGGCTCAATTCCCTGCCAGAAGCACCTCACCACGCTGAAACCAGAACTTTATTGCAGAATTTTTTAACTTTTCCTCATTCACATACATACCCTGTGTAAATCTAGCTACACAAGCAGGATTTTCCATGAGTTTCCAAGGGCCACCAGACAGTGTCTGGCCACTTGACACATGTCTGGTGTCAAGGAAAGGGTAGAGGACCGAGAAGCTCTTGCAGAGAACACCATTTAGCTCCCCTTATCCTAGAGTAGTATTTGTTATTGAAAACTAGTCATAAGCTCTTACAACAGAGCAATAGTAATGCAGCCTATCTGGAGAAGAGATGTTTCATCAAAAAAAAAAAAAAAAGGAAGAAATAAACCCCAAGAAACCTTAAGGATTCTGTCCTTTATCAATCTGACATCTCACACCCCTGTTAAAAGCAACTTCCACTCTTTCACCACTGAACCCAATGAACTCCATAAATAGTTCAGTTGGCACAAATCAACATTAGGAAGCTGCTGATCTACCCTGGCTGAACAGCTCCCTTGGAGAGTTACTCCCCTTTAGGACTGATTAAATAATTTTTCAAGAAATAGATAGTAGAGTCTTTTCTTCAGCTCCTTTTGATTTTTCAATAGGGTTGGGTTTTTTGTTTTTAGAACAAACCAATCCTCCTGCTTTAATTGGAAGTCTGGTGCTCTGCAGAATTCTTTTTGGTGCATGTTTTTGCTGTTCTGAAATCAACATATCAAGTGGGAGGTTTCATTGCTTTTTGCTTGTTAGTTGGTTATTTTCAGGAGGGGTTGAGTGTCCTTTCTGGAAAGGTAGGAAGCTGTGTAAGAAGAGTCTGGATGAAATGGATGATGTGAAGCAGAGGGGCTGTCCTTCACAGCTGGATTCTGCTTCCTCTGCGCTAATTGGTACAGAATAGGTATAAATGCAGATGCTGAAGTACAAGAAAAAGAGCTGAGTGACCTCAAACCCAGACAATATTGTGCTAATTCTTCCACATAAATCAGGGCATAAGGAGTTTTGGCACACTCTGTTTAGTCAATAGGAGTAATTTGTTACAGTATAGGAAAGAAAATGAGGACAGATTGGAACTCTGGTTCAGACTGGAGTGAAAACATCGATTAAAAACAATTGTGTCTGATCATGCATGAGCTGAGTTGGAGCTGCTGTTCGTAACTTTGTGGTCATCAAAACAAAATGCATCCTTCAAAATGCAGGCTGTGCAATGCTTCACTAAGTGACTGTGCCTCATGCAAAATTAAAACCTTCTCTCAACTGTAGGCTGTAACTTTGGGACAGCAGGGGCTCCTCAAAGAGGTCCAGAATCTCATGCCTCTGGTCCCAAAAAGAATAGCGAGTGAATTGTCTTCTTGGACACTCTGACTTTTCTCCAATGAAACACCCACAAAGAGCGAGCAAGGCTTGTAATGTAAAACAGCCACCCAAAATATAGGACCTCACTGGATGTTTCAAGCAGAGATCAGCAATGGATTCAGGCACATTTGTAAAAGAGCACACAAATCCTGCTGCCTTGAGTGCAAGAGGAATCAGACTGTGGAAGGAAAGGTCTCTGTGTGCAGCCTCTGGACTTCTGGCAAAGTCCTTAGCCAAAAGCCCATCTCTTCTCTTGAGACAATATCTGAACAAACTTTGAGACAGAAAAAACCTTTTTGTCATCCTCTTTTTCATGCTTCTCATTCATCCAGACCTTCCTTCTAGAAAGGCAAAACAACATTCTCAGCCTTCTGTTTTAGAGCAGCCAAGGAGCCATCCGATTTCCATCTCCCTTGCCATAATAAGAAGAAATACATAAACCTGGCATTAGTAAAGTTCAGTCAACATACCCTAAAAGTGCCACGTCTCTTTTCTCTGTTCCTTGTTTGTAACTTGGTGTTTTTGCAGAATGGGGGGTTGGGGGGGAAGCATGTTGAGGGACTGGAAAGATAAACATTGGGCCAAGGGAGAGTTTCTTTGTCAAAAATTCAAAATTCCTTCTCATGAAAGGAATAAATATTTGCACACATCAGCATTTCAATCTCAAATGATTTAATTTTGGATTGCAAAATTGTAGAGGGAGCATTTCATTCTGGCTTTGCTGATGTACTCCCGTTTGTGTAGCTCTTCCTCCATCTGTGGATTGTTATGTTGGTAGCTTTCATCCTCACCAGCTGATCCTTTTCCCAGTGTCATGTTGATTTATTTGTCTTCGTTGGGCTTCTGATAACATTTCACCAATAAATTAGTTTTAAATTAAACTTTCTGTTGTGTCTTTTATGTTGGACCCAGTGCATGTGCTGGAAAGGAAATTTCATTTCAGAGATACTTTATTCCTCTTTTTATCACTCTTTTCAGCTACAGACACACCAGCTGTAACATTTATTTTACTTTGGATGAAAGTTGCAAAAGCACTGCATAAATTCTGAATAAAAATTTGCTGTTAGTGCAGATGATCACTTCTAAGAAACATTTTAGACAGTCACAAACCAGAAGTAGTTGTACATACAACTGAGCGTGCAGCCTAGCAAGAGAACCTGTGCCTCATTTATGTGGTACCTGATAACAGAATGAACACCTACTGCAATTGGCACTCCAGGCTTTCCCCTTCCCTTGCTGCCAGGCCAGTGCAAGCACTAGAAAGCAGCACTGAAACAGTCTGGCCCAGAGCCTGAGCTCACGCTTGTTTGTCTTTGTCCACTTGAGTACATCAATGTTGCCCAAAGAGCAGGAAGTGCTCCGGATTTTAGGCCGGGCTGGAGCCACTGGCTCTTCCATGTCCTTGTTGTCTCCCAGGATGGTCAGAGGTCCCAGGAGGGCTGTTCCCCTTTACCTCTCAGCTGAGCTTCCCAGCAGCCTGCACTCCCCAGCACATCCTTCCCTCTGTTCAGCCTATGCTTCTCCTCCATTTTCATGACTGAACAACTTTCCGTGGTTAAGCTAAGTTTTTTACTTGCTGAGGAAAGCTTGCAGCAACTGAGGCAGCTCTGCAAAATCCAAGAAAAAGTGTTTTCCTTTACATAAATCTAATGAAACACCTGAGCAGAGCAAAGCTCTGCAGCAGTTTGTTGCACCCTGACCTCTCCTGCAGTGTGGCTGATCTGCAAGCATAAGCAGAGGGGAAAAAACAAGGCCAGGTACCAGATTTTGTTTGTACCATGCCAGGCAAGGCTGCGTTTGCTTTTCTTCAGCATCTCACTGGCCACCTCAGTGCTTTTAATCAGGGCAGGAAATTGCTTCTCTCTGCAGCTCGTGGGTAGCGAGACCTCCAGCGCTGCAGGGGCTGCTGGGTGCCTTGGGCACGCTCCTGAGGGGTGGCCATGGCCCTCATGGGGGCTGGGTGGCCACCGAGCCAGCGGGGGGTTTGACCTGCAGGGTGCACTCAGGTCTTTGCATTTTAGTTGCACTCTGAGGTGATGAGAGGAGGTGAGAAATGGATGTTTGGCTTAACTGAATTCCAAAATGGAGCATTTTGTGATATAAAATATAAAACCACTGAGCACCATTTCTGCTCTAGTTTATTTTTGTAGCAGATGCCATTCATTCTCCCCCTGCCCCATCTTTTCAGCGCATTGTAAGTAGTAGTGATGTATAGTCTTCTTGATGAAGCACTTATCTGGGGCCCATTACTGTAATGACAGAGCCTTCCATACTGTTTTGAGGTTTTATTATCAGAATGACTCCCTTGCTTCAAGCTGATTTTCATAAATCATCATTTTCTCATATGCTTAAAGGAAAAAAATGGTCTTTTGGAAACCTGTGACCTACTTTATTGCATGATTCCTCAACACTGGTCCAGCTGTCAGACCCAAAGACAGAGTCACATCAGCCCATAATTTGCTTCTGGGAGATTATTTTATGTTATTACATTATTTTATAATCTCCTGGGTTCGAGTGGTCTTGCATGCAAGCCTTTATAGCGCCTTGCTCAGTACTGTAACCTTGAATTCTTTGCAGAATTGCTGCCAGAACCGTACACACAGGAACTGACTGCCTAGATCACCCCGGCAACTCTTGGATTCAGCTTCGTGTTCCCATGGGGACAACCTGAGGAACACCTGCCTTGGCCAGCCTGTCCTCCAAAACGTGGGAAGTTCAGCTGGGAGAGTTTGCTCAAGGAGGAGCTGGGAGGAGGCCCTGGGGGCTCTCACACCTCCTGCCGGCTCCAGTCAGCTCACTCCACCTCTGCCTCAGAGCAGAAAGAGCATTCATATCTTATCCTCTGTAGCCTCCTATTATTTTTCGATAGGAATTCCAGAGGGATTCCTAACAGAAGCATGGAGAAAAAACAAACCTCTTTGTTTTAGTCCCCAGGATAAACATTTCCAGAAGAACGTTAAACCCGAAGAAAATTAGGGCTACTGAGGTTCCCAACCCGCTCCTGCATCCCTATACCCCTGCGCAGAACACCCTAAACAGCTCTCCTGACAGTGGTAATTCCCAGTGCAGATTTTCCCCTTGTGTCCCAACTACTGCTCACCTGCATGTGCCACCTCCCTGCCACCTGGGACTTCTTGATCCCCCTCCTTTCTGCCAACCCTCAGTGTGTCAAAGGGCCACATCCCAGAGGCCAGGATCACCTCCCTGCAGCCAGCCCCACGTCATGGTGCCTTCCCTCCTTCCCCCCACACCTTCTGCTGGGCAGTGTTTTCCTCACAGGTAATGCAGAGAAAACAGTTAGTGCTCCCCCCAACCCCGACAGCTTCAGCAGCTCTGGGATTCTTGCCTCTGTCATGGGAGATTTGCAGCTCTTCATTTCCCTCCTGATTCCCCCTCCTGGCTGCAGTTTCCAGGCCGTGCAGGCTGCTCAGCTCCCTAGTGAGGCTCACTGTTGGGTGCTTGTGCTTTGCGATTGGCAGAGAACCTGCCCATTGGGTGTCTTCTCTCTTTCCCAGGCATTGGGTCATTCCTGTATTAGTTCTTTGTTAAATCTTTGGATGTAGTTCATATCTGAGTGACTATTTGGTTTGATGTTTTTGGATGTTAGTTATTTTAAGATTTAGCGAGATAAGTTATTTTGGCAAAAAATATCATCCCACTGTTCAAATGAGGGAGAATCAGAGATATTTATGAATTTGGGATAAATACCAAAAGATTGTTTTCTTTAAGGAAAAAATGAGTCTGTTTAAATGTTAAACAATATTTGGTTTCATCTTCTTCTAAACAGAAGCATTCTTTTGCTTCTGAACTACATTTTCATTTATAAATTGGCAACAGTCAGAAATATTGTTAACAGCTTTCATAAAACTACCCAAATGAGCTATTTTTTGGTTTAGTCAGAATCTTTGTGATTTTCTATATTTTTTGTTAAGGTTTTTTCTGACCAGAACTCAAGCAAGCCCTTGGGTCTTGGATTTGTAAATCGCTGTGGTGTGAAGAGGTGTTCCTACACTAGCAACAGAAGCTATTTCAGCCTTGACATCAGCTCCATTAACTCTTCCTTAGCATGTGACAGAGGGACAATCTTCATGGCTGCACTGACCTGGAAGGGTCTTGCCTTCAAGGACACTTCTGTCCTTCACTGAAGATATTTCAGCCACAGCTGATATGAAAGGAACTCATTTGATTTCTTCTCCAGGAATAAAATGATGTGAATTTTCTTGGTGGTTGTTGTTGTTGTTGCTTGTTTTTTTGGTGGTTTGGTTTGGTTTTTTGTTTATTTGTTTGTGGTTTTTTTTGGTTTGGTTTGGTTTGGTTTGGTTTGGTTTGGTTTGGTTTGGTTTGGTTTGGTTTGGTTTGGTTTGGTTTGGTTTGGTTTGGTTTGGTTCGGTTTGGTTTTTTTGTTTTGTTTTTTTCTTTCTGCTGGTATCCACTGTACACCTCTATGTTTTTTAATATATCCTATTTTTTACTCCTGCCTTCTTTATCTGGCTCTGTGCCAGGATTTTACTGTCAATGTAGACAACCAGAGCTATACCCAACAGATAACAAGGACACATGAACCAAATGTGCTGCTGGTTTATTTTATTTTGCCTTTCGCTTTGGGAACCACTACAAAAAGGAAGCATATACTCCTGTGTGGGAAATTTGGGTCTTCTGCCATAGATTAATTCTTAGTTACTGTTTGGGGACCCCTTTGAAATTTTGTTTCTTAAGTGTCTTAGAGATTTCTAGGCCACAGGTTGAAACAACCAGTTTAGTGTCCTGCATGAGGGATGGAACTGAGGGCGATATTTGAGTGACAGGGGCACAGGGTCCCACTACTTCAATGTTCTCCAGAGCTCTATTGCCTCGTGTTCTTCAGCAATGCCTCTTAAATAGGCACAGGATCAGCAGTCCTGAGGGGAGCCTTTTGTGCACCAACCACAAAGCAAAAATTGAAAAGAACTGTCCAAGTAGTGTCTTCTTGATACATCTACCCATGACCAAATCATTGGGATTAATGAACGTAAATCCTTACAGCCAATGGGATTAGCATGTGTAGATTCCTTCTGGAGGAAACCAGATGATTTGATGAGCTTTCACTGAAGCCACAGTATTCCCTGTCTGCAATGAGTTTAAAAAATTATTAAAATTGCAAATAATTTATTCAGCTATTGCCTGTATGCAATTTCAGGGAATTTTGACGAGATGCAGCATTTTTGTGGTCTGCATTATTTCATTGTTGAGATGCCTCAAACAAAGTAACCATTTGAACAGATTTCTTAAAGGACCGAGTTTCTAATTAATTGCAAATCACACTCTAACAAATTACCAGACCACTCATCTTGTACCCAGAGGGATAAGTGCTGCCAATTTGAGGAGGAGATTGTATTTTTCAAACACAACAAAGAAGCTGAATTCCTGTTTTCATTGTAGAACGGAACTGTGCTTTAACTGTGAAATCCAAAATAGTGTCTATATTAGAACAGCTCTAATTTAACTATAAAATTCAATTATCTGCTGATGATACTGTCCCATTTGAGTCCCTTGCAGCGATTTCCATCATTTCCCTAATCCTATCTTTGGCCATCACCTGGAGGATCTGTTCTGATGACTGCTGCCATTTCTCCTCTTCATCAGTTTCCTGACGCCCTGATTTTTTTGGCACTGATTTACAGCATTCAAGACAGGAAAGCAGCCTGAGTACCTTAACTCAGTGTCACTTGCAGACCAGTGCAGTGATGGTACAAAACACATCAGAGCCTCACAGGAAATAGCTGGGCCCCCACAAAATGTTGCTTGTTCACCAGATGTGCTAGACCCGAGCAGTTAAGAAAACAAAATGTGGCATTAAAATAAATGAGCCGCAAAATTCCACCTCTGAAATTTTAAAATTACAAAAGAAAGATATTAGGTTATAAATTTTAAAGAGATACATAAAAGCATATTGAAAAAGAAAGTGGAACACAGTTTCAGCTAATTGATTTAATTTAGCCCAGGTTTTCTGAACGCTGTTTTTCTGACATAGAGAATAATAGTTGATGGAGACAAATTATGCCTGGCTGTGTGCATTAATTAAAGATCCTTGAAGGTGCATGACTGTGAAGGAGCTTCTCTTCACCCCCCCTTCCTCTTTTGTGGTACCTGGAAGTTGGCATTCATTTCTAGACCCTCCTGTGTGCAATTAATTGGGCAGGAAAGGTGCCATCCTGTAAAGAATAGTGTGTGGCTGGGGAGCACTGAGCTCTTTCCAAATGGTGGGGTCTGAGTGGCACAGCTGTTGGGAGGGGTGGCATCCCAGGGAGACTCTGCTCCTCACAGAGGGTCAGAAGAGTTATGCTGATGTGAGAGGCTGCAACAGGACAAGGATGTGCCCCAGACCCAGATGTGACCCAAGTGCTTCCCTCAATTCCTCCTGTGGTCCTGCTGGAGCAGATGGGTGCCCTGGCTGAGCATCCCGGCAATCTTGGCCAGGATGCAGCCAAATCCGTCTTATTGCATTTGGGAAGTGGAGGCAGAATTGTACCTGGGCTGTGCCCTCATGCAGATTTGGCACACTGACAGGCTGTGTACCTGGGACCATAAAAATGGACACACACCCAGTGCTTACACAGTCATCAACACTGATTTTATTTCTGCTGAGACCTGCTTGTGCTAATCTAAAAAAAACAGTGAACATGAATTTATTTCATTGTGTCTGTCCTACCTCCCCAGCAGCAGAAGAAATTTGATAGTCAAGAGCATTTGGCAGCAGGGACCAGGGTTTTTTAGGCTGATCATTACTATATATAAAATCATTGCTATTAAAGCACTAACATGCTATTTTAATCACTGCATTATAATACCAGAAATTACATAGCTAAACCCTCAGCTACTAAGCCCCAAAGCTGCAGGAACCTCAGGCAGGCAAAGGTCTCCAATGAGAGAGATCTCTTGGGACTCAGACTGGTGTATTTTCTCCCTTTCTAGAAGGTATTTCCCTAAGCTGTACGTCAGCCTCTCCAGTGAAGGAGGTTGGACAATATCCTGCTCTGCTGCACCCGTGGATGGAAAGCTTTCCCTGAGCTGCAGTCCTAGCAGCCCTTGCTGAGTGTTTAGGTGATCTCTTCTTGTCCTTACTTTCAAAAAGAAGAATTGCTTACTGTCATCTTCTTTGGAGATTGTTGTGCATTTATGAATTAGTCTTGCCTCACCTTCATCTTCTCTAAACTAAACAATCTTCTATAGACTAAACAAATGCAATTCTTTCTGTCTCACTGGCTGCATTTTCCAAATCTCTGATCATACTTGTTGATCTCCTCTGGATTGCCTGCAGTATAACTATATCTTTATTAAAGTACAATGCCCCAAACTTGACAAAATCTTTCAACTGAAATCTCCACACCAGAATGCAGAGCAGAATAATTGCTTTCTTTGTCATTTGTATGATGCTTCAACTCAGGTATTTATATTTTTTTGTCTGGGCACTGCACTGTCAGCTCAAATCCAGCCTATCACTTGCTGCATCCCTCAGACCTTCTTTTGCCATGCCACTGCTTACAAATGTCTTCCAGCTATATAGTTGGGAATTTGATTCCTTCTCCCTGAAAGTAGCACTTTACCCTAGTGGTTACTTAATCAGGTTGGCTGTGGACCATCTTTCCAGATTTCTGTGCTTTGATCCTCTCACTTTGATTCTCTTATAGCCTTTTCAAGCTTAATGATAACCACAGATTTCATCCCCTACATCATTAGTGAAAAGAATGGAAACAGGCCTTGAAAAGATCCCAAAGGAATCCCACTTGAACAACTTCCTATTTGATAGAACAATTGATAACTGTTGTTTTGGAGTAAAGTTTACCCAGTTGTGCACCCATCTTGTGATTACATTGCAGCTCATACCTAATGCCACCATATCAGGAGGTAAGATAAATCACATCCACTTGCTCTTCTTTATTCACGAGGTCAGATACCCAGTGGGAAAGGGGGGAAATAGACAGGTTTGACATGATTTGTTCTTGACAAACTCAGGTGGACTGCTTTTTATCACCATACCATAAAAAAATTCTGAGTGTTTAACAAACTGACTGTTTAATAACTCATTCCAGATTTTTGGGAAACCAGGATGAGTGGTTTATAGCTTCCACTATAATAGTGGTTTATAGCTCCCACTCATCCTGGGGTCTCATTATTCCTTTTTTAAGTTCAGCACTACAGTCACCTTTCTCCTATGCACCAGGGCTTGTCCTGTTCTATAAGAATCCTTTACAATAATTGCTTTACAATAATTGTTTGCTATTCACTGATTACTTCATCTTATTTCTTGAATAAATTCAGGTGAACTCTATGAGGCCCTGCTGACTTGTGTGCAGTTAGCTCATCGAAGTATTCTTAAACTTGGTCTTTTCCTGTTTTGACCTGCAGTTCTACGCATTTTAAAAATAATTTGGTTAATTAGCTGGTCACAAACAGCTTTTTTTTTTTATTTTTAATAATGGCTGGATAAAGAGATATGCCAGGTTTCCCTGTAAAATTTGTTACTTGCTCTCTTTTCCTGTTTAGCAATGGATTAAGACTTTCCTTTTTCTTCCTCTAATTAAAAATGTATTTATAGAACTTTTCCCAGTTCCTGTTGATGTCTTTCCTAAGCTGAAATGCCTCCTGTGCTGTAGCAGCTTTGCTTCTGTACTCCGTTGTTTGCGTTATTCTCTTGTACTTATCCTTAGCTAAGGGTTTGTGCTACACATTTCAAAATCCTCAGAAAGTTGCTGCATCTGGACTAGTACCTCCATGTACCTGGTGTTGTTCTGCGTAGGGGTAGATTGCTCTAATATTCTAGCACAGAAAACTTTCAGGATCTTTTCACTTTTCTACTCCTGCTGGAAACCTTGGTTATGTGCTAGAGTTTTCAAGCTACCCTATTATTTTTTCAATGCAATTTTGGGTAACTAAAATCTCCTATTGCCACCATATGTCCTAGTTTGGATATCTTGTATAAATACTTGTTAAAGTTTCTTCTACTTCATATGAGCTATTGGATGGCCTGTAGCAGATCTCTGTCCCGAGCCACCCAGGGGTCAGCTGTGTCACAGCATCTGAACAAAGACTTACAGTTCATTCTGTTCCCCTGGCTCCTTGTGTTTGCCTGCAGTGGTGAACACATCGCTCCTCTATTTACATTTTTGTCTACTTTATAACTAATGTTTCCAATTCTCAGGCTGCAGCTAAGAACAACACATTTCTCAGTGAGCTGCAGGCTTCTTCAACCACACTGCTCTGGGTCTGCTTAGGAGGCCACTGCCAGATTATTTAATAGTTCAGGATAACTTGACCCAAGTTTGGTACAATCTCAGCCACGGGCATTCCTCCACACCTCTGTGGGGATATTTTGTTTCAATGTGAAGTTCAGCCTGAATGAGTTGATGGTAGTTTGGACTAATGCCTTCTAAAAATGTAACAAGATGAACAGAGTCCTAGAGAGGGATGTAACGTGTCTGCTGATAAACTAACGAGCTCCCACTGCAGCACAGAGTAGTCTCACTTTAAACACAAACATGCAGAGACACCGCGATACTGGAAGATTTGACACCCAGCATGATATGCCCTGATGCTCTGCTTTTTGATCGCAGAGAGAAAGAGTGACCTCACCTCCACCAGCCCCTTTCTGGAAGGTCCTCTCCCAAGTCATCACTAAGCCCACAGAGAAACAAATTCTCCATCGGCATGACTTCAGAGGTGCTGCTCTTCCCCTCGAGTTACAGACATGCCTGGGCAAGAAGGTTTCTTTAGGGCTTGCCCCTGTTCTTACGGAACCTGGGGCCCTAATGACATAATCGGTGCAGGATCAGGCCAGGGGAAATAGAGTTAAGGACATTCAGAAGCCTTGAAGGGCTGGAGCCGAGGCCGCAGTTCTCGTTTGGCCTGGTGTGTCATTTGCGACCCATCCCATTGTTCTGAGCTTAATGCTTATTCATTTCCTCTTTGCTTATGTTTTCACATATAATTATTTTTAATTGTGCTTTTTTGTATTTTAGAGAAACAATAAAAATAAACTCCCTTGGGTCTTAGAATGTGGATCAACACAATCAGGTCAAGGGACTGCTTTTAGTTTCAGTACTGACTCTGATACAAACATGGATTTCAAGGGGACAGCTTTGCTAAGAAACTTTTTGATTAATAGCTGTAGTCCTGGTGTGACTTCTGGGAATGGAAATACTCTTATCAGGAATTTACAAGGACCATTATTTTAGAGGGAAGAAGGTTACTTTTGAGAGGACAGCTAAGATATTCAAGGGTTCTCCCTTACTGCAGAACTAACATTAAGCATCCTGCAAAAACCTATAAATATTTTATTTTCTTTTACATCATTAAACTACACTGTCTTGTTGCAATTGATGCTCACACATAAACTGAGGCTCTTCTGCCCTGTGTCATGTCTCTGTAGTGGAAGAGATGTTTATGCTGGGAAGGGACTGGATGGATGGAGGAGGAAGGGGGTCTCTTATTTTCATAATGAAGAGAGAAGAACAGTAACAATTTCCTCAGATTCCTCTCTCCCTCTCTAAAGGGAGAGCTTTAGGGAAGGGGTGTAGGGGAACAGACAAGGTGGCTCTGCAAACTGAAGCAAATCTTTTCCCATCAAGAGACTGAAATGCAGGCTTTTTGTAAAGCAGCTGCACAGACTGCTTCACAGTCAGGCTGAATATTAGGATAATTAATAGATATTTAGACCATGCCAGGGCACTTAGATTAAACATTAAAGACTGGAAGGGCCATGCAAACTTGACTTTGGTTATTGAAATTGCACTGAAAGCGTTAAAAAAATTATGTGGTCTCCTTTGGGCAGAGGCAAAATATATTTGAAAGCTGATGTTTTGAATTATGATGGCACACTTGTAGAAAACAGATAATGTAGATACCAAAAAGATATCATGTATACCATTAACAGTGAGCATCACACAGAAAATCAAAAAAATGAGTGCCTTCAAAATGTAAAATATTCAAGTCAGAGGATTTGTTTAGGGAAGGGATTAAAATCATGTAAAAAAAGATTGTGTACTTTTAGACCGTATACATTTTGTCAAGAGATCTTTAAATAGAAGCTTAAAAAGTTGTTTATGCTTTTTAAAACTAATAAAACATATGCCCTACTGTACAGAATATAACAATAGTAAAATAATGCCGCAAACAGAGGCAAAATATGTTGTTGTAAGACCTTAAGTTATTTCTGTAGCTATATTAAAAGAAGTGGTGCTTGACCTAAATTTGAATTGTGGGTTACAGTTGCCTTGGTCTTTTGGCTGCTATTCTTTTGGTCTGTATTCAAGGTAGGCCGGTAATGTCTGATGCCATTACTGATGTGGACAAGCAAAACTTTCTTCAGCAGAAACTGAAAGCAGTTGGAGGAATTCACATTGAAGAGGAGATTAATAAGAGTGGACATGAGAAATGTATGTAGAGAGTGGGTGGGATAGATAAGAGAGGGAGGAATTAATATTCACATTGTCTTTAAAATAAGAGGTTCAGTGAAACTCAGCAGCAGGAGCAAATGTAAGAGTGATAAAGGGAAGCACTTTTTCACATCATATGGCAACTTGACTTGGCAACCCCTCGTTACAGGATGTTTTTGAGGTTAGGAGTTTATCAGGATTTATGTAGAGAGCATGCCAAGTCATCACTGTGAATGCTAAATAGAGCCAGGAACCAGAGCAGCTTCCTGCAGGGATGGGGGAACACCATTTCTCTCTCAGAAGGAGTCCATCACCCACCTCCTGTTGTCAGCTCCAGGATTCCTGCCCAGAGGGCCCCATGGTGGGATGGGCCCTGAAGGCTCCTCTCTCCCAGTTGGCTGGGTTTTGTGGGGTGGGTCCAGGCTTTGCCGAGGTCCCACTGCAGTGGCTGGTGCTGGAGCGAGCCCCTGGCAGAACCAGAGGCTGCATGGGCCGTGGAGAGCATGGTTCCTTCAGCCTGCAAGACACCTTTTTCCCAAAGAAAGCAAAAATACCTCATCTCTACACAGGCAGAAGACCTAAACAGCAGTTGTGCCAGGAAACTCTATGTTCCTCTGAAATGAGAAATCAATTTGGGTTCTGCTCTGTTCCTAAAGGTCAGGAATGCAGGTGATAATGCAGACACCTTCAGGTGCACGACGACTTTCCATGCTGAAGTGGAGCTGTCTGGGAACCCTAAGGGAGCTGTATGGGAATGGGACAGAATCCTTTGCTCCAGGGAAGACCCATGACAGACTTTACATTCTAGGAATCTGTGACCCATTTTCGTGACATTGCCCTGAAATTTGCTATTGGGAAGCAATTCGTCACTCTGAAATCCCTTATCTTTAGAAATAATTAAATATTTATAATTTTTCTCCTTGTTTACTGTACATGCTGATAAGCAGCTCTGGGACTAAGGAGCTGTCAGAGTCTATCCCTTTTTCCTCCATTGGGCTGATTAATTATAAAATAAATAAATCATTAATTGAGATTTCAGTAACTGTTTAAATAAATTCATGCAGTGTTGGAAAGGTCAATGTCCAAAGTAATTTGGGATTCAAATCCCAGCAGGTCTGACGGATGCCCCATTTCTCCAGGGCAAACCTAAGTGGGACACCTGAGGGGAGGAGGTATTGGTCATTAATCTAGGAGTCAGCAGCTGGCCAAATCCAGTGATCTCAGTAAAACAAAACACGTGCATAGTGTGTGGCTTCTTAGAACCTTTGTGTCTTGCCTGGCCTGGCAGTCTGAAGAATTGCTTGCTTTTGCAAGTTTAATTATAAAATGTATGCCAAGGTCAGGGAATAGGTCAATGCTTTAGCCATCCAGCTGGGAGGCCTAAGGATGCCTCATAGGAATTATCTGGACAGGAGGATTTTGATGGAAAACTGATGTGAAAGAATTGCTTTTGGAGGAAGGTCACAAGCAAAGCCCATGCAGGCAGTCATCTTCATTACCAACATGTCTGCTCCATGTAGAAGCATGGGCAGGAAAGAAAAGAGCTCTGATTTTGACTAATGATCAGTCAGGAGGACTCCATGATGGGGTAACATGTTCCTGAGAACGGCATGGCTGCTTTAGGGGAAGTTTCTCTTCGTTTGATGAAAGACATACTGTCACAGTACATATATGTCTGTTGGTACTCCCATCCTCCTCTTCTGATTCTCCCCTCATTTCATTGCAATTGCTACTCTTTGCATGGGGAAACTTAAGAGGAAAAACAAGCTAAGCACGTCAGGAAAAGAATGTGTTATTACTGGGAATAGATCATTTTGTACAAAAAAAGAAGATACAATGGTATTGTAATTAATGGTCCTGCAGATGTGCTCTTCTTGCTAAACTTCCATTCTCCATAATCTCATCTCTGTCTCGCAGCATCACAGTGAAGTTAGAGTAACTCACTGATTGCAAGTCAACAAAACTTTGTCTGTAGCAGCAGCTTGTGGACATGTGCTCTGTTTGCCACATTAGAAGGTAATTTGAGTGAGTTTTCTGTCTTAGGAGCTAAACTAATTTCAGTTGCCTATATCTGCTGGGGAGTCTGAGGTCTGTGACAGCTCTGCACATGGAAAGCCATTGGCACAGAGTACAAACTGTTCTCCACCAGCCTCTGGGGACATCCTGAAGCTCAGAATTTTGTTTCCCAGTGCCAGGCATTTGGCATAACCCATCTCTTCTGCAGGGAACAATGAGCAGACATATTAAAACTACTTATTTCCTGATCATGCCAATTGATACAGCCTGTTTTTCTATAGGATTTCTGGATGTCATCAGCATAATGGCAACCAATGTAAGCATTTCCCATGATCTCACTTTTCCATACACTATCTAAAATACGTCACAGACTCTCATCTCTTCTCCAGTGATCCTCTGACTCCAAGGAAACCAAAAGCAGCATGTGCCACTGCCTGTTCTGAGTCATGTGGTCCTGACTGGCTCTCAGATATGTTAGTTCCTTGCCAGCTGGCAATCAAACAGGATAGGTAATTACTTCTCTCACCTTGCTTCACTCAGAAGGATTCTGAGTCCTTCCCTCACTCAGAATGCTCACTGGGGTCTCCATCCTCTATCCAAGCCCTGGTTTTCACTGCTTTATAGGAACTTCTTACCTTTGATGTCTCTTCCATTTTATCCAGTGTGACTGAAAGTGGATTCAGAAGCTGTAAGGGAGCGTGCAAGTGAGGGAGGAAGGAACGAATTAACAGCGTGACACCTGTGCAGCACAATTGGCTGCAAAATTTCACGTCTTCAGAGAAATGCTGCCCAAACATGTTGGCTTTGTGTGCACAAATTTCGTCAGCAGGAGGATGTGAAGGAAGATACTTCACATGGGATGGATGCGCCACACAAATTCATGGCCAGCTGGAAAATGCTCACATTCCAATACCTTGAAGATATGAGGAATTTGTGGAAAACTTTGGGCTTGTCAGTATGGCCCTTGTCATCAGCCCTAAATGAACTTGAAAGCAAGCACATCCATTCAAGAAATTAACAAGATGTAACAGATGCATGTAATATTTGAGTGAAAATTTTGTTCTGTTTCTGAGCTTTTAATGCCCAGAATGTGCAGCATGATCGGCTTGGAATGGCTTAGCTCTCAAATGCTGTTAATTGGACATCGACAGACACAAAAAGGTAAACCAGTACCACTGCCATCTGTAAGACAATACGAACAGGAAATGGATAAGGCATGGTCACTCATCAGAGCTGTGAGAATAGTCCCAGGACCATGTGGAAAAATTCTAACTAAAAAAAAAAAAAAAATTGTAACTGCTTTCTTGCTTCTGATTCCTTTGGTTGTGGTCTACTGACCATCTTTTGCTAAGATATGAGTGTTGCAGCCTGGCTGGTGGCATTTCTGCATGCCATGTCCAAGGCGTGGGTCAGCCACCATAATGTCTCTCTACATTTGCATACAATTCACCTCAGTAAGAGAAACTTGCTTCAGAAACTCTGCAAATATGGAAAAAAAAGGATGTTGGAAAAGAAATCTTTTTTTTCTGACTAGAAGAACCTGTAGTATTCAAACCATGTGCTGATGGTCATGGAATAAGTTCCTGGAGGGCTCTGTGTTCTCTGTATTTTGCAGGTAAAAGAACTACTACTTTCTTTTCAGGAATTTCTGTTCAGCACATCCCTTTAAGAACAGGATTGAATGTCTGAGCTTTGGAATAATTATAATTAACAAATGATGGCATTGCTATTTTTATTGCTGTAATTTCTGGGAGCCAAGTTCATGCTAAAGCCCATTGTGACTATCTCTTTTCATGACCGTCAAGCAGAACATAGCCAAGTTCTGCTTTCACTTACAGCCATATAAATCTCAACTACCTACATATTCCTTGCCAGTAATACTTGTGTATGCTGGAGTGACCGTTCTATAGTACTATTTTCCCAGAGAAAGCAAAGCAATAATTCATCCATCTGACTTAAGAGGGCAAGTTCCAAGTAAATTGCAAGCACAGCTAAAAATGGAACATGAAATGAGTGGGGAAAATACAAGGAAATAAAACAATTTTAAGATTTCCAGTCTTGAACATAAGTATGCATTCACATGTACGCATACCAAAAATATCTGTTTGCAATCAACTTCTTTGTCACTTACTGCTGGAGTGCTGCATTCAGAGAGCCTGCTACTAAGAGATGATGTGTGAGAAGCAATACAGAACGAGAAAGTGTTGGCTGCAGCCAAGGCAGCCCCAAGGAGGAGGCTTTTCAGGGAGCTGTTTGGTTTGAGAGGTGCTTCGGCACCTTGACAGGGCAAGTCAGAGCAGGACTGATAAAGAAAGAGGAAGAGATAGAGGAGAGAGTCTATTTTGAGTACTGAGGCAGCTTCCCCGCACGGACAGAGCTATTCCAGCTTTGGAAGTGAGAATACCTTGCAGATGGGAGGTGATGGGGGCTCGGGAGCTCGGCTGTGGTGAAAAGGAGCCTGTGGCACGGGAAGGCTTTGCCAATGGGCTGCACACAGCTCTGCTTTCCCAGCACAGGCAGGTTCGAGGGCAAGGGGACAAAAGTCAGGGCTCCCTCCCTGCTATGCAGCAGCCAAGTGTGCTTTGACATGGTCCTGAGGGTCTCTTGCTGTTGTTAACACAGGTGCCACAGAAGCTTTCAAGGAAAAGTTGTTATTTGAAGTGGAAGCAATCCCTGCAGCCTGGAGGGATGCCATGTGGAGAAGTCTCCAGGCCCTGGCTTAGCCAAGAAATCATATGCCAATTTGGCATTTAACACATATAAATACATGCTTATATTAATGACAAACATTATAGGGTTGAAAATACGTGGCTTGGTACCAAAATGGAGGTTAGCTTTAAGCAACTGCATTGGAATTATTTGCACACAGAAGTACAAGCCAGACAACAAGATTGAATATAGCAAACTAATGGAGATATTTGAGAGGAAAAGTTTCCCACGGATTTGCAAGAGTTGCAGCTGGAAAAGATGTGATGTTCCCTCTCTGTGCCAATGCTGAGCAGTTTTGCAGTGTCACACACCTTCAGCACGTGCTCTGGACTGTGCAGGGCTGGCTGAAATGGCCACACTGAGAGCACAGGCCAAGCACTCATGGTGTTTGTATCATCAGGTGCATTGCCACAGTGCCAGGGCAGATGGAAGTGGCAGCACAGTCTGAAGCCTGGCTCCTGGTGTAAATGTGACCATTTCTTCTCTGCCCCTTTGCTGTTTGTGAGCTGACCCTGCTTGCTGCCAGCACACTGCATTTCTTGTGGAGCTGCACTGCACTAACTCTAGAAGTCCTCCTTGACTATTGAGGATGGTGGTGTCTGCTATTTCTGTCTTGATTGGAGAGCTGCAATATTCACACCTGTAGCATAACAGTCCTCCAGAGGAATACTGATTTCTTTCTGAAAGTCTAGTCATGGCTTTTCCCACTTTTCCCCCTTACACACAGTAAACGTATTTGAGAAGGCCACCTGCAGCATCTCTCTCCAAAAATATCTAAAAGAAGTGAAACAAAGTGGGGGGGGGGCTTTAGGTTGAGTTCTAGTTTTCCCAGTCCCCTGGCTCAGACCAGGAATGCACAGAGGTAGGAAAGGGAGTGAAGTAATTCACTCCCTATATTCATTTTATAAATAAAATGTGTTCATTTTATTTCTCCCATTGTTTTCACCAAGAGTAGGGATTTTTTCCTGTTTCTACTGCTAAAAAAAAGAAAAGAAAAATCTAAGGAGGCCTCTCTCCCTTTTGTCCCCTGCAGGCTGAGTGGGACCAGTGCTGCCATACAGGCTCTCCTGTGAGGCTCCTGGTGGAGGGAGGCTGACACAAGCCTGCTGGTCTCTGAAATGGCCTTCTAGGTAAGTGAAGGAGAGAGCAGTATCTTTTGGAAACTGGATTTCAGGAAAGCTAAATTGGTGGGAAAGTGCATTAGTGTGCCTTAGTTGCTAGTCCTTGCATCACCTCGGCACCTTGGGTGCCCAGCAGCTGTATGAGCAGGGAACAGAGGGGGATTTCTGCTCCACAGAAGCTGGCACCACTGCCAGGAGAGCTGCAGGGAGGCAGTGCTTCTCCTTGGCATACAGGTCACTGGGGGATACCTTTTCCATAGTTTCTATGTTTGCACTGTGGAGCCTTGACCCCCATGGGAGCATCCAGGGTGGCACAGCAGCAGAAATGGGGAGTGCTGGGGAGGTGTCTCAGGCTCGGGCTGCAAATCATGCAGTCCTGGGATAAAGGAGCTGTCTGTATTATCACACAGCATCTCCTTCTGGTTTCAGCACGCAGGAAGGAATATCCTTCCCTCAGTGGCACTTTCCATGCAGCGCAGAGACCCACTGAGAGTCCACAGAACTCAGATCACATCCCCAGGCTGCCACCCTGGGCTTGGCTTCCCCAATTCCCTGCGAATACAGCTCCTCAGAGAGGCAGCTGATTCCTGGCACACGAGTCCTTTGAAAAGAGACCGTGACATCTCCCTGGTTTGTTTCGAGTCCTCTAGTGGTGCTTGATAGTGAAGACCTCCCAAAAAGAAACAGCTCAGTCCAAACTGCCAGTAAAAGGCTCCTTTGGAAAATGGACAGAAAGCCACTGTGCTTGGTCCAACATGAGGGAGAGAATGGCAGGAAATTGGGGAGCAATTGTGAAGAAAGTCTGGCTGCTCTCTTCTTGCTCCAGAGTGATTGACAGGTGCTCAGTGCAGGCAAAACCTCTGGGGGAAGAATGTAATGTTAGGGAATTTGAAGTTAGCTTGCCAAATGAAAGCAAACACTTCCTGAGAGCACCAAAAAATGCTTCTCAGTATCTGTGGTGAGTGGGCAACACAGCTTCAAGACCTTTTCTCCAAAAAGTGTGATGCTGAGTGACAAAGTTGTCTTCTGGCAGGAGTGTCTAAACCATCCATTTTTTCCCCCTTCCTCACATTTTAATAATAGTTATTGTCAGATTTTAGTCCCCTCTATTAATTAAAAAAAAAAAAAAAAAAAAAAAGCAACACTCTCCTAGCCTGATATTTATCTCCTCAGCATGAAGAGTATCAGCTGGATGGTTTAAGCATGAAAGAGTAATTTTTGTCAGACCAAGGTCATATTAAAGAACAGCTCAGGCTTCTCTAACTACGTAGAGCATTGCTGGCACAGTGTGTGTGACAGAGACTCTCAGACACACAGTGATGAAGGCTCAGTACAGAACAGACCATCAGCATCCCTGGGTGGAGGCTGTGATTTGTAGCTGAGGCCTGTGAAACAAAGCTCTGGAGGTGAGATGTTGGGAAATGTACTTGGAAACCTATTTTGAAGACTCCCTTGAATATAGCAAAAGCAACAGTGGCAATAACTGTATGTTGGTTTATTTTATTCCAAGGGTTGTGGTTTCCACTACTTGGCTGGGGATGGCTGAGTTTCTCATGCAGTGATAACACTCATCCATAAGTCATGATTACAGCAAGTGACATAGCAAGGCTGGAGACAGGGAGCAGCTTTTCCATGACCAGAGCAGTCCCATATGGAGGCAGTCTGGGGAAATTTCACACCAGACATATGGGAGTGGGGGGCAGACACTGTGAGATACTGAAGATGTTACACTTCAGTGGAAATGACAAGGTGCTGAGAAAACTCAGTGCCTTAAAGGTTAAGACTGGCTGGTATTTTTATAATGTCCTCTATATTATGGGAAATAGATTCCAGAATCATGACCTGAAATAATTTGTTTCTGCATTTTAGGTTTCCCTATTTATTCTCTACTTGTGGCCTTTCTTTATCAATTATATTCTCCTACCATCAGAATATGAACTTTATTATGAACCAACTTTCTCTAAGTATTTAATTCCAGTAAAAAAATTCAGTAAATCAAAATTCAACTTTTTAATTCAGTGTTGCTCAACAAGTCTTTGACTGGATTTAAATTTTCAGTATCTGAATTTGTGAATTTTTAGTATACTTTCATCCAATCTCCTAACTTCTTGTAAAAAAAAAAAAAAAAAACAACAGGGAAAAGAAAATGAACAAGAATTAAAAGAAAGAAACCTTCACTCCTTCCTGATTTCATATATTGCCTTTATATAAAAAAATATCTGAGGAGATATGGAGAGAGACTGAACACTAGCATTTTTCTCCCATTTCTCTCCTCTCTGTTTCCTTTGTCTGTGGAAAAAAAGGATAGAAATATGAGCCTTTGTCCCTCCACCTCCCCTTCACAAAGATCAGAGAAGTTTGAAAGCAAAGTGAAAATCAAAACCTGGGATTAAAAATCAACAGAATTACTTGTATTATTTTGTTTCAAATATATTTGGCAGAAAAATGTGCTACTTGGCAGGAGAAAACTTTGCCCTGTTTCATTTATTTGTCAGGTCTGTTCATTAGCAGTATGTTAGGAATTAGTCACTGCTTGTGTAGACCAGATTATGTCCGTGCTGCCTAATTAGTCCCATCTCACTGAACCTCTTGGGGTTTTCTGATTTTAACCTAAAACAATAGGATTTTATACTTTTTAAAGAAAGGAGAAACAGGAGTTGAAAGATCTGGCGAGGCTGAAGCCTGTGGTCTGAAGCTGGAGGCATTAGCCCTGGCAGGAGTGCCTGCAGTGCTTGCAGAAGGACTGGGCTCTTCTTCCTCACAAAGCTCCTGCCAGCAGAAACTTAGAAGCTCCCTCTCTGCTGGGAGCAAGCTGGATGCTGCATTCAGAGGTTCATGTGGCAGATAAGTATTTATTTTGCACTGAGGACTGGAGGGGTTCCCACTGCCCTTCCTGGCCATGGGCTCCACAGGGCCATGGGCAGCTCTGCCCAAGGCTAATGCTCTTATTCATTGGCACAGAGGAGTCCAAAATTCAGGTACTGGAATCTTCCAGCAACATGTCAATTTTTTCTACTTGCTTCTCACACATTTGGGGAGAAAATTTATAAATCTTTGAGTAATTGTTTATTTATAACTTAAATAAATTATAGTAAAAATTTATAAATCTATTCTTATTTCTGCATCCATGCCACAGAAATACCCAGAGGCATTTGAAAAAAAGTTTCATTGTGCTATGACCCCTTCTGGCCAAGAACTCCTGTAAGAAGCAGGTACCAATGTGAAAACCGATGTTCAGAGGGAGAAGAGATCACAGAGGGTCGGTCCCATCCACCTCTCTGCTGCAGTGAACACCAAGTGCAGATTTGGTGGCTCCCAGCAGCATCTGCCATAGCCATGGGACCACATCACCTGCAGTTTCTAACCCTTTTTATAGCATCACAAACCTCTAGGCCCCCGGGCAGCTCATTGAACCTCCCTTTTCCAGTTCCTTGCACTCTAAAAGGGTGACAAAAATTCTTGCCAGACCCACAACTGGCTCAGGATTGAACTTGTGCAAAGTTTGATGAAAAGACAAGGTGTGACTGCTGACTGCTGTCAGTGAAGGAAATGGGGCAGTTTTGCAGGTTAGGGTACCACCTACAACTTCTGTATTTACTGCAGCAGAGAACAGGGAATTGGGCTTTTGGTTTTTCACTATTTTCTACTCCTTGGAGTACATTAAGTATAAAAACAATTTTGAAATACAACAGAGAGATATTTCTGGTAATTATGGACACAACAAATATTGAAGACACTAACAGTGTGGGGCTAGCCATGTCAAATTCCATCTTGCTTCAGCTGCTTTCCAGGAAAATAGATTTCTGGCTTTAAATATGAGGATTAGCAGCAGCAGATTTAGGGCTTAAAATAAAGTATGTATTTTAGATTTATTTAAGGGCCTTTGACTCCCAAACACTTTGCTTTAATACATCACTTTCTGGGCTGACATGGTTTTCATTTTTCATCACTACTTTACATTCCAGTGTTTGAATGGTTTGTGAAGGGAAAACCTGAGTTTTTCAAAAGCTGGAATTCTGCTGCTGCTATTTAAGCAATGGTCGTTTTTCTTTTCTGCCTATAACAGGTTCTTAGCAGAAAGAACTGTAATTCAGAACAATTCAATTTTCCATCATTTAAGAAGCAAGACACGTAATGGCTTAATCCTGATTATACACAGCCATTTTTGAGGGCTGACTTCCAGATGTTCATGTTCTTTTATTTATTTTCTTTTTTTCTTTAATGTGAATGCTATCCATTTCTTTGGACTTGGTGCTAGGAAAGAAATCTCTGAAATCCCCAAGATAGAAATCCTGATCAAACTTCAGTCAAACTGAAGTCAGAAAGCTTCCCTGAATTCTTAAATATTCACTGATCAAGTCCAACTCAGGCTGCAGCAATGGAAAATTTTCTCTTAGATCCTGCCCTGGAGGGAATTTCTATTTGGAGAAGAGCATGTTCACTCTTCACTTTTTCTTGGACTCTCTTTAGAGATTGTGAAGTATGATGAGGTCAGAGCTCTAGGATCTGGTTTGTATCCAACCAACTTTGACCTTGTGAAGGCATTGGCTGTACTGCCAGCCAACATTTCATGGTTAAAGGTCAATTCAGATTACTCCTTTAGTTCCAAAGAATTTCAGGGGGGAAGTTGGGAAGAAGGCAATGACAGTGTTGGAAAGCCAAAAACTAGTTTGGTAGCAAATGTTCTGTGTATACCAGATTTTAAAGCCCATATCTGCCAGTGTCAAATGTCCAAGTCATGCAATCCCCTTAACAAGCCTTTCCTGTAAACCCATGCGTTCTAGCCCAGTGATACAAGCTGGCTTTTGAGATGTGAGCTGCTCTCCCTAGTCTGTTTCCAACAAAAATTGCCGTTTTTAATGGAATTTTGGTGCTGTCCTTGCACACATTATTCTAATCATCCAGCTTGGAGGGTTCTGTATGTAGAAAAACTAAGAGGTTCATGCCGAGGCTCTGCTGTGCAGATCCAAGGGAGAAATTGGAGTTCATGTAGCTGACTTTCAAGCAAGCTTGTTAATAAAATTTAACTCTTAAAGAAGACAGCTTAGTCCTGACAACTCTGATTGCCTTGGCACACTGTGGTGGAAATACAATTACAAGATTGGACTGCTCTCAATTTGCTCCATATAGAGAACAAACAGGAGAAAAAGTGTTTTTTTGATTAAAAACAAATAAGTCAGACTAATTTGAGGGGCATCCTGATTATAGTTTAGCTCAGCATTACCTTTTCATCTGCGTAGTGGTGATCCTGGATAAGTAGATCAATAAATTTCCTTCCCTTCAGCAAGCACAGTCACGCTCAGGCATGAGCAGACTGGAAGGATTCCCACCAGCCCTGGCTCTGGGGCTGTTCCACAGGCAGCCAAAGCTCTCTGAGAGCTGCTTGCTGGTGCTCAGGGGTGGGTTTAGGCACAGTAGTTTATAAGAGCATTATGAGAACCCACTGTTGATTATAACCTAGTTATACAGTAAAAATAGGGGGCCTTTGATCCTGCTCTACATGTAAGCCCCTGCCTGTCAGTTTTCACCTGCTTGGCAGCCCTTCTGAGCTGCTGGAATGGGGCTGTGCGAGGGAGCACAGGTCCAGATCCCACCCTTGCCCAAAGCACCTGGCCTCGACTCCTGCCAGCCCAGCCTTCCCTCTCAGGACGTGTCAAGTGTTAATTACTGCTCCTCTACCCCTCACAAGGATCACTTACTGCATTGTGAAAAAAAACCAAATATTTTTTCAGCCTCTGTGCGTGTGTCTGGGCTGAGTTCCTCAAGCAAGGCCCTGACTCCAGGCAGAGGTTGTGATTGTGGGGAGCAAAATAAAAAAAAAGCTGAGTAAAACAGGAGGTGCTTTAAAGCAGTGGAATAAAGACACACTACAGACTTGCCCGATAAAGTACTGTTGAATTACAGCAACCTGATCCCTGAGTTAGCCAGGGTGATGCATCTTATTCATCACTCCGGAGAAAGGGGCCGGCAGGGAGCCGGGGGGACAGCATGGGCAGTGTGGATAATTGTGGAGGCCTGCTGGTAGATGGAAAACATCTGGTTTGTGTTTGAGTTAAGAAGGGATATTTAACTCTATTACCCAGATTTGTATCTGTCTATTACTTATTCAGATTTATTAGCGAAGGCTCACAACATCAAGGTTATGCAAGGCTGAGACATCTTTGTGTGTCAGGAGCCACAGAGAGCTGATGCTTAAGGCAGTAAAGTTACAGCAAACACCTGCACTTTGGTGCCTGCTGATGGAATCGTGGGTGATGTGTGCAGGGTGTCAGTGGGATGCCTGAATAGGGAGGTGCCTGTGCATGTGCCCAGTGGTGGGCACGGACAAGGCAATGTGAAAGGACAAAGGAACGTAAATTTGAAACACTAACACTGCACAGCCTGAATACACGACCAGCAGCCCACAAAATCAGTGAATACCCATTCACTGGGTTTTCAGTGACTTTCTTCAACACCAAGCTATCCTCTAACTTTCTGCTGCAGTGCTTTACCCCCACACATCACCTACCTTCAGCACCATCCTCCATGTCCTCTGCCTTGTCCTGCCACACAGCCCATACTGCCCTGCCTTCCTCCTCTAGTGCTTTTCCTTTGCTTTTCCATGTCTCTTTTCCACTTTCCTAGTGAGAAATCCTTACTCAAGATATTCAGTCTCTCCTTTAGCCCTTCCCAGTCTGTGAAACTGAAGTGTGTGGAGACTTACAAGTACTCAGTCCCCTTGAACGCAGTCCCCACAGTGTCTTAAACCAGATGTCTGAGCTGAGGGGGTATTTCAGAAATGGGGTGACCCAAGCTGATGGCCTTGTGACCTGTATTCACAAATTCAGGCACCAAACTGCACTGCACTGAGCCTGACAGCAACCATGATTCTATTCTCCCACCTCCCTGCAGCTCCTAGCTTGAAAGTATTCACTTTGGGAGCAGGGCCTCTGCCAGGTTTCTTAGGCAATCATCCATGCTGTTGGAATAGCAAAGAGTGAAAGCAAACAAATTACAAGCCACCCCTAGGCCGAAATTGTCCCATGGATCCCCATGAAGACTGAACACACAAACACGAGTGCCACTGTTTTGTGGGACAGCATCCACGCTGATTAGTCAGTGATGGTTTCAGAGATTTTTAGTCAGCCAGTTCCTGGCAGGTGTAAGCCTATATTTAACATTACCCAGTCCCAATTGTTATTTAAATGAAAATAGGGACTTTCTTTCCTTTAATTTCCATTTAATTCTTCCAAGATATTGGCTATAATTCATCGCATTTATAACTTCTGAAATTAACCTCCCTCCCACGGAGTTCAATAAATAACACTTTTCCTGAATAGCTCATTCACAGTGCAAAAACACCTTCTTCCTCATATTTTTCACTTCATAGAATGAAACCATATGAGGTGGTTAAGATTTACATGGTCAGCTCTGGCAGGCTTTTTATATTTATTTGGATTGCAAGATATAAATCAGTACTGGCCTTCCTCCAAGAACAAGGTATTTGTTATCTTGCTGCATGTGTGTTTCTGGGTCAAAATTTGATAAGGTGTTTTTAGCATTATTTCATGGGTAGGTAGGGTTTACATTGTTCTGTGCCAGGTTCCATGTTTTGACTGCAGAACATTACCTTATCCTGAATTTTATTACAACTGATCAATGGAAGTTTGAAATTTTTCCCAACTCAGAAATAACATACGTAATTGTGAATCAGTTTTCTTCAGGGATAGTCACATTTAACTGAATATCCCAGAAGCTTATGTGTAATCAGAATTTAAATTTTTTAATGATTTAGAGCCATGATTTGAGCACAAGGCACAGTCCAGTAACAGGACTTTGGTGGCTTTGTAAATTGAAGCCATCAGAAAAGTATGTGACTGTGAGATTTAGGAACCTGGCAATGAACCAGCAGCTGGGCAACAGAATTGAAATTGTGGCAGATGAATGTGCCAGTAACTTTAAGGGCTTAGCCAAGAGTACTCAAGATCTAAGGCCTAATCTTATGTACGTGCACAAATATGGAAAAATTCCATGGATTTTAGTGGCCCCTCATTCACCCCATGAATCTTGGATTTTGTTGCTGGAATTTATTATTTACTGAATGAATCAAAAGCAAAGGACTTTCAGATCAGTCTGTGCATAACATCACTCAGAGATCAGTGTCCTGACACCTCCCACAGAGCTATCTGTGTTCAAGGAAACAGCAAGTGAATGCTTATTATTCAGGACTTCTGGATCCTGAATCGTTTTGTTAACGATGAAATAAACCAGGTGCTCCAGGGAGCCACCTGGCAGCCTGAATTCATGTCTTGGCTTTGAAAATTCAGGGAGAGCCCGTGAGGTGCCACTTGAGCCCCAGGTAGCTCAACAGAACAGACAGATGGATAGACCTTGGAAGACCTCACTTTCAGATCTGTTGTGTCTACAGGATGACTCCATTTTGTAAGAGAGACGTCAGTTCTCTGCTAACAAAATGCTCTGGACAGCCCTTCACACAATTCACCAAGACACCGAATTAGAGTTGCCATTCAGGTTTTCCTTAACTTTATTTTGTAGACTAGATGATGGGAAAGTCCTAGATCTCTGTTTTCCATTACGCCTGTTAACTTTTGATGCAAGTAAATAAAGGAATAAAAACTTTAGTGAATCATGTTTACATTCCTACAGTTACAAGTCTACCTTTGGCCTTGTATCTATATGTACCTCTTAAGCTAACATTTTTTCTTCAGGTATATCTCTCTTATGTGAATGACAGGAAAAACATTCGTTACACACAGACCATTTTAGCTTAGTCCTTGTTCTCTGCACCAGGACAATGATAGGGTGACTTGTGCAAATTAGCAAGGTGATCTCACTTGTTACATGCAGAGCATTTCATATTTTTCATTTTGAAAAATCCTCTAATTTAAACAAGAGCAGGTTCTGGATTTCCCCAAAGGGAATTACTAATGTCAATAGGATTTATGATGGTACAACAAAGAAAAAACAATCCATGTTTTTGTCAGAACTTGACATTTGTCACCCCATTTTCTCAGAGTTTTTAATTCTAAATCTGAATGATTTTACTCTCCATGCTGTCATCAGCACATCAGCTCATTTTGTGGAACAGAACTTTTCCACTGCATGAACCCTCCGGATGTCTTTCTGTCAAAATTTAACTCAAAATCTCATCCAAGCTCCAAGCCTGCATCAGA